>CAUYLG010002305.1:0-118807 GCA_963573385.1 Cacajao melanocephalus | reverse complement strand
TTTTGCATCTATGTTCATCATGGATATTGGCCTGAAGTTTTCTTTTCTTGCTGAGTCTCTGCCAGGTTTTGGTATCAGGATGATGTTGGTCTCATAAAATGATTTGGGAAGGATTCCCTCTTTTTGGATTGTTTGGAGTAGTTTCAGAAGGAATGGTACCAGCTCCTCTTTGTATGTCTGATAGAATTCGGCTGTGAACCCATATGGATCTGGGCTTTTTTTGGGTGGTAGGCTCTTAATTGCGTCCTCAACTTCAGACCTTGTTATTGGTCTATTCAGTGTTTCGACTTCTTCCTGGTTTAGGCTTGGGAGGATGCAAGTGTCCAGGAATTTATCCATTTCTTCCAGGTTTACTAGTTTATGTGCAGAGTTGTTTGTAATAATGTGATGATGGTTTGTATTTCTGTGGAATCTGTGGTGATATCCCCTTTATTGTTTTTTATTGCATCTATTTTATTATTCTCTCTTTTCTTTTTATTAATCTGGCTAGTGGTCTATTTTGTTGATCTTTTCGAAAAGGCAGCTCCTGGATTTATGGATTTTTTTGAAGGGTTTTTTGTGTCTCTGTCTCCTTCAGTTCTGCTCTGATCTTAGTTATTTCCTGTCTTCTGCTAGGTTTTGAGTTTTTTTGATCTTGCTCTTCTAGCTCTTTCAATTTTGATGATAGGGTGTCGATTTTGATCTCTCCTTGCTTCTCATTTGGGCATTTATTGCTTTATATTTTTCTCTAGAGACTGCTTTAAATGTGTCCCAGAGATTCTGGTATGTTGTTTGTTCGTTCTCATTGGTTTCGAAGAACATCTTTATTTCTGCCTTCATTTCATTGTTTATCCAGTCAACATTCAAGAGCCAATTGTTCAGTTTCCATGAAGCTGTGCAGTTCTGAGTTAGTTTCTGAATTCTGACTTCTAACTTGATTGCACTGTGGTCTCAGAGACTGTTACGATTTCCGTTCTTTTGCATTTGCTGAGGAGTGATTTACTTCCAATTATGTGGTCAATTTTAGAGTAGGTGCAATGTGGTGCTGAGAAGAATGTATATTCTGTGGATTTGGGATGGAGAGTTCTGTAAATGTGTATTAGGTTTGCTTGGTCCGGGTCTGAGTTCAAGTCCTGGATATCCTTGTTAATTTTCTGTCTCGTTGATCTGTCTAATATTGACAATGGGGTGTTAAAGTCTCCCACTATTATTGTGTGGGAGTCTAAGTCTCTTTGTAAGTCATTAAGAACTTTCCTTATGTATCTGGGTGCTCTTGTATTGGGTGCATATATATTTAGGATCGTTAGCTCTTCTTGTTGCATTGATCCTTTTACCATTATGTAATGTCCTTCTTTGTCTCTTTTGATCTTTGTTGGCTTAAAGTCTATTTTATCAGAGATGAGAATTGCAACTCCTGCTTTTTTTTTTTTTTGCTCTCCATTTGCTTGGTAAATCTTCTTCCATTCCTTTATTTTGAGCCTTTGTGTATCCTTGCATGTGAGATGCGTTTGCTGGATACAGCACACAGATGGGTTTTGGCTTTTTATCCAGTTTGCCAGTCTGTGTCTTTTGATTGGGGCATTTAGCCCATTTACATTTAGGGTTAGTATTGTTATGTGTGAATTCGATCCTGCCATTTTGATGCTAGCTGGCTGTTTTGCCCATTAGTTGATGTAGTTTCTTCATTGTGTTGATGCTTTTTACCGTTTGGTATGTTTTTGGAGTGGCTGGTACTGGTTGTTCCTTTCTGTGTTTAGTGCCCCTTTCAGGAGCTCTTGTAAAGCAGGCCTGGTGGTGATGAAATCTCTGAGTACTTACTTGTTCACAAAGGATTTTATTTTTCCTTCACTTATGAAGCTTAGTTTGGCTGGATATGAAATTCTGGGTTGAAAGTTCTTTTCTTTAAGGATGTTGAATATTGGCCCCCAGTCTATTCTGGCCTGTAGGGTTTCTGCTGAGAGATCTACTGTGAGTCTGATGGGCTTCCCTTTGTGGGTAACCCAACCTTTCTCTCTGGCTGCCCTTAGCATTTTCTTCTTTATTTCAACCCTGGTGAATCTGACGATTATGTGCCTTGGCGTTGCTCTTCTTAAGGAATATCCTTATGGTGTTCTCTGTATTTCCTGGACTTGAATATTGGCCTGCCTTGCTAGGTTGGGGAAGTTTTCCTGGATAATGTCCTGAAGAGTATTTTCCAGCTTGGATTCATTCTCTCTGTCACATTCAGGTACACCTATCAAACATAGATTAGGTCTTTTCACATAGTCCCATATTTCTTGAAGATTTTGTTAATTCCTTTTTACCCTTTTTTCTCTAATCTTGCCTTCTCATTTTATTTCATTGACTTGATCTTCAACCTCTGATATCCTTTCTTCTGCTTGGTCAGTTCAGCTGTTGAAAACTTGTGTATGCTTCGCGAAGTTCTTGTATTGTGTTTTCCAGCTCCATCAATTCACTTATATTCCTCTCTAAGTTGTTTATTCTCATTAGCATTTTGTCAAATCTTTTTTCAAGGTTCTTAATTTCTTTGCATTAGTTTAGAACATATTCTTTTAGCTCACAGAAGTTTCTTATTATCCACCTTCTGAAGCCTGATTCTGTCAATTCATCACACTCATTCTCCATCCAGCCTTGTTCCCTTGCTGGTGAGGAGTTGTGATCCCTTGTAGGAGGAGAGGTGTTCTGGTTTTGGGTGTTTTCATCCTCTTTGCGCTGGTTTCATTCCATCTTTGTGGATTTATCCACCTGTCATCTTTGTAGTTGTTGACTTTCAGATTGGGTCTCTGAGTGGACATGCCGTTTGTTGATGATGAAGTTATTTCTTTCTGTTTCTTAGTTTTCCTTCTAACAGTCTGGCCCCTGTACTATAGGACTGCTGAGGTCCACTCCAGGCCCTGCTTGCCTGGGGATCACCTGCAGTGGCTGCAGAACAGTAAGGGTTGCTGCCAGTTTCTTCTTCTGCTATCTTTGTCCCAGAAGGATACCCACCAGATGTCCATCTGAGCTCTCCTTTATGAGGTGACTCTTTGGATATACGGGGGTCAGGGAGCTGCTTGAGGAGACAGTCTGTCCTTTATAGGAGCTCAAGTGCTGAGCTTTGAGCTGCGTTGTTCATTCAGAGCTGCTGAGCAGATACGTTTGAGTCTGCTGCAGCAGAACTCATAGCCCCCTCCACCTTTTTTTTCCCAGGAGCTCTGTCCCGGGGAGTTAGGGCTTTATTTATGAGTTTCTGTTGTGCTGCTGGCTTTTTTCAGGGTTGCCCTGCCCCATGAGGAGGCAGCCTAGTCACTGTCTGCCTGCAGAGGCTTTGCTGGGCTGCTGTGGGCTCCACCCAGCTGCCGTGTGAACTTCCCTGAAGTCCTGTTTATACGGGTGTACTTAGAACTGCCTCAACAATGGCAGCCAGCCTCTATAATGGCAGACTCTCTGTAATGGCGGACTGCCTCAGCAATGGAAAACTACCTCTGTATTGGTTGACTGCCTTGGTAATGATGGATGCCCCTCCCCGACAGAGCTGGACCATCCCAGGTTCAGCTGTGCTTGCTGTGAAACTCTCAATCCAGAGCATTTCCAATAGCTGTTTTTTTGTGGGGCTGGGACCAGTGGAGCCTGATCACCTGGCTCCTTGCCTCAGAGCCCCCCTTTTTTTCCCTTTTTTTAGTTGGACGGTTGACTCTCTCCCAGGTGTTAAAGTTGCTTGTTGAAAAGGCTCTGGGATCTGTGTGATTTCCCATGCAGCGACCCACTGCACCAGCTGAAACAGCTGTGCTGATTCGTGGTGCTTTATTGCCTGGGAATCTCCTGGCCTGGCTCCCTGTTTCAGTTCCATTTTTAATCAGATGAATGGGTGACTCTGCCTTCCTGGAGCTCCAATTGCCAGCTAAAACAGTGCCCGGACCTGTGTATTTCATATGGAGAACCGCCGTGCCGGGGTGCCGGCCCAAGCAGCTGCGCTGGCCAAAACAGCCACGCTTTGACTTGTGGAGCTCCTCCCCCTGGGAATCTCCTGGTCTGTGGGCAATAAAAATCCATCTGGAAATGTGGCGTCCACTCACACTCCATGCTTTCGCTGGGAGCTGCAATCCTGAGCTGCTCCTAATTGGCCATCTTGGATCCCTCTTCAGAAGGATGAAATTTTTATATTTTTCCCTTTGTGTACTATAGCTTTATATTATTAAAAAGTGCCTATAGTCTTTAAATTCAGAAAAAATGTGCAAAGTTAACTTGTATATGTTAAAATTTACAAATTCAAAGCTTCAATTAAAATGAAAGATTACATGTTTTCTTCTCCTTGCCTTACCACTTTATTCTTCTGGTGTAAAGACTAAAAATCAGGGACTGTGTTCTACAAAGATGTAGACATGCAAGCATTAACCTCATTTAAATTTCTGAATGATTTGGTGGTTGAATTTCCCAACAGTGAAGTTGCACCTAAAATTGATCAATTTCAGTGTCATCCACAGATGTCCCTAAAACCATTAGTGACTAATGAATTGTTTAAAGGACCTTAATAGCTCATTTGTCTCGTCCAAACCCCATCAACTCAACCTTTGAAAACATATTTTTTTGTCATTAGAAAATTGAGTCCATTGTCCTTTAATTTTTAAATGACATGTATTTCAAATCAATTAAGGCAGAAAAACCAATTATCTGGTGAATTTGTGACAACCAAAGTGTTTGGAATTGCTGATGCAAAAAGATAGCTACAATACGTAGCTAACTATATACTGACGAATCAGGTAGAGAAACCAAAAAGGAGATACAAACATGTTAGTTCCTAAAGGACTATTAAGTAACATATGTGTGTCTTCTTCCAATAGCTCCCAGTGGTTTTTTTTTAGTAATGAAAGCTTGTATTTAAAGGCTTCATCTTTTCTATACCTCTTTGAGGGATTCAAAAATATTCATGGCTTAAAAGTTCTCAGTTGTATCTTACTGTTAAACACTTTCATCTTTTTCATTCTAATCTTCCAATATCTTGGGTTATAATCTGCAATTTATTCTGTAATTAAAACATAACACTTTAATTTATAAAATTCATTCTTAGAAAAATAAACCAGAGATGTTTTCCCTTCATGTTTTATATTATCTATAGTAATACATCTGATCCAAATTATGGTCAGATAAATGCACATGCTATGCAAAATTATAGTATGTTTACTGTAATTTTTGTAAATGCTACAGTCATGGGATTTTAATGCACTTTTAATTGTCATAGTGTCACTGAAAAAGTGGGTCTATTTAGCAAGTTAAGAATAAACCCTTTGCTTTCATTCTTGCAAAACAGTTACCTGAATGCATATATGTGGTAAGGAAATGTATATGTAATTGTAAGATACTCCAATTACATGATGTATTATTGAAGTTTTTACTTTATAACAGCATTTCCCTATTTTTATTCACACTGATTTTATCTAATATATTTTATTTAAAAAATCCAAACTTTTTACTTATAAATTATCTCACTTAGCAAAGAAATAAGTGAAAAATATCCTCACTTAGCAAAGAAATAGGTGAAAAATATCCTAGATTTGATTTAATACCACCAAGTTGTTTTACTCCTAATTTGATTAAGCTATTTTTTTGTTGTTGGTGAGTAATTTAAATGTGGATATGTCAGGAAATGCCTTGTTGAATAAAAAGATCTATCACTTTGTAAAAAATATATAATTTAAATATAGGAAAATAACCTTTTTAATGTCCAACTGTACAACTTTTGACAAATTCATATACTTGTGTCACCATCATCAAGATAAAGATATAGAATATTTGCATTGCACCCCAGAATTTTCCCTGAGTCCCTTTGTAGTCAACTTCCTATCTCATCCTTAGTCTGTGGGCAACACTGATCTATAATCTGTCCCTATAGTTTAGCCTCTTCCAGATAGTATTATAAAGGGAAGTATTTAATATGTGGCATTTGGAGTCTTACTTCCTGTAAATTGCGTAATGCACTTTAGAATCATCTATATTGTTGGGTTTATCAGTGGTTTGTTCCTCTATACATCTCAGTAGAATTCCATTTTCTAGATATACTCTGGTTTGTTCATCTGTTCTTCAATTGAGAGACATTTAGATTGTTTCTAGGTTGGAACAATTATGAGCAGATCTGCTTTAAATATTTACATAAAGGTTTTTGTGGGAACAAAGGTTTTCCTTTTACTTGGGTGAAACCTATGAGTAGGACTGTTGAGTCATATAGTAAGTGTAAGTTTAATTTTATAAGAAAATGTCAAACTGTTTTCACAATTTGTCATTTCGTATAAGCAATATATGGGAATTCAAGTTGTTCTACCTCTTTGTCAGCTCTTGCTGGTGTCAAATAGGTCTGTTGTGGTATCTAGTTGCAATGCTAATTTGCATTTCCCTAATGGCTAATGGGGTTGGCATCTTTTCATGTCCTGATTTGCCATTCTTTTGTGGGTGAGTTCAAATTTTATTTACTCATTTAATTTTTAGTTGTTACCCTTCTTATTAAGTTTTAGAAGATGTTTATATGTTCTAGATATTTGCTTTATTTTATTTGTGCTTTGAACTTAGTTTCTTTTAGTCTGTCACTTTCAATTTAATAGTGTCTTTCAAAGGGCAAATGTTCTTAATTTTTATGAGGTCCAATTTATTCATATTTTTTGTTTTGATTCATTGTTTTGGTGTTGTATCCAAGAATATGTTACCTTAACAAGGCTCACAGAAGTATTCTTCTTTGTTTTCTTCTAGATGTTTTATGATTTTATGTATTGTGTTTAGGTCAGTGATAGATTTTGAGTTAAGTTTTTTGTATGACATGAGGTAGAAATAATGATTACTTTTTTGGATATGAATGCATACTTTTTTTTTAATCATTTTTCATTGAAGACTACTCTTTCTCCATTGAATTGCTGTTGTAACTTTGTCAAAAGATTGACTCCTATATGTGTGGCTTTATTTTTAGGCTCTCAATTCTGTTCCATTGATCTATGGGTTTATCCTTTCTTCAATAAAGTATGGTCTTGATTTCTGCAACTTTATAATAGGTCCACATTTTTGGTATTATGAGTCCTTCAACTTTGTTCTTATTTTTTGTTTTTCTAGGTCTCTTCATTTTCATATATAATTCAGAACAGCTTATCAATTTCTATGCAAAAAAAAAAAACTGTTCAAATTTGGATTGGAATTGTGCCAAATCTAAAGAACAGTTTAATAACTCACATATTAAATATATTAAGTATTCCAATACATAAATATAATGAAATCCTCCATGAGGTGTTTTTTATTTCTTTAATCAGTATTTTGTTTAATCAGCATAGAGATCAGACATATATTAGTTTTATACATCACTATTTCCTGTATTTTGTTCTTACCATAAATAGTACTTTTAAATTTGAATTTTCAATTGATCATGTCTATACTTTATTGCAGCACTATTCACAATAACAAATATGGAATCAACCTGTGTCCATAAACAAATTACTAGATAAAGAAAATATGCTATATATAAAATATATTTGTATACTATTCAGCCATAAGAAAGAATGAAATCTTTCTTTTGCAGCAACATGGATGGGACTGGAAGTTATTACCTTAAGTGGAACAATTCAGAAACAGAAAATCAAATACCACATATTCTTACTTATAAGTGGTAGATAAATAATGTGTATGCATGGACATAGAGTGTGGACTAATAGACATTGAAGACTCAGGATGGTAGGGGGGTGGGTAGTGGGTGAAGCGTGAGGAGTTACTCAGTGGTACAATGTACATTATTTAGATGATAGTTGCACTAAAAGCCCAGACTTCATCACTCACACAACATATTCACATAAAAAAACTTCACTTGTATCCCTTACATTTATGCAAATAAAAAATAAAAAATATATTTATTTTGTATATTGACTTTGTGTGCTGTAGCATTGCTAAACTTACTGCTATCTCTAATATACATTTCATTTGTTTGTTTATTTTTGTAGATTCCTTAGAAATTTCCTCATAGGCAATCTTATAATTTATATATATATATATATATATATATATATATATATATATATATTCTTTTTATTGCTTTCTTGAACTCATACAGCCTCTGATGTGATGTTGAATAAGAAGGGTAGAGCAAATATTTGTGCTTTGTTTTTGATCTTGGGTCACTGAGCATTAAGTATGATGTCAGCTTGTAGATATTTTACAGATTTCCTTTATTGATTTGGAGATGTTTGCTTCTCTTCCTAGTTTACTTAAACTTTTTATCATACATGTGTGCTGAAATTTGTCTAGTGCTTTTTTCTAATTGCCGATATTGAAATCATTATATGATTTTTTTTCATCTTTTGTTTGTTCATATGGTGAATTATCTTGATTGCTTTACTAAGTTAAATGAATGTAGCATTCCTGGGGTAAACCCTATGCAGTTATAATGTTTTATTCTTTTTAAAGATTGTTGTATTCAATTTGCTAGTATTTTGTTTACAAATTTTCCCCTCATATACATGAGAGATATAGGACATTTGCTTCTCTTTAACATCTTTATCTTTAATGCTTTTGGTTTAGGTATTGTAGTAATGCTAGCCCCATAAAATGGGTTGATAAGTATTAACTCCTCTTTATATTCTGGAAGGATTTGTGTATAATTGGAATTACCGTATCCTTAAATATTTGCTACAATTCACTGCTAAAGCTACTTGGATCAGAAATTTTTATTTTTGTAGTGTTTCCAATTGTAAATACAATATCTTTAACAGATACAAAAAGTTAGGTTGTCTATTTCTTCTAAACTGAACTTTAGCAGTTAGCATTTTTCAAGGAATTTGTCTATTTTATATGAATTGTCAACTTTGTGGATATAAGTTGCTGTAGAATTCCATGGTCCATTTTGCTTTTTGTAGAGTATGTGTAATAAAGTGATGTCCCCTTTTTCTTTTCTTAAATTTGGAATTTGTGTCTCCTGCCCTGTCCCCTTTCTCTCACTCATACCTCCTTTTAATTTTGTTCAGTCTAGCTAGAATTTCATTAATCCAATTGATCTTCACAGAGAACCAGGTTTTCATTTGGTTAATTTTGTTATTTTTGTTTCTCATTTCTCTAATTTCTGATTATTGTAATTTTTTTTACTGTTTGTTTGCCTTGCATTGAATTGCTCTTTTTTCGTTCTTGTTTCTAAATCTCAGCTAATTTATTATCTACCTTCTTTTTGAATACAGTCATGTGCCACATAATAATGTTTTAGGTCAACAACAGATTGCATATAACACATCAGTGGTCCCAAAGATTATAATAGAACTAAAAAATTCCTATTGCTTAGTAATGTTATATCTCTTGTAACATCACAGCACAATGTATTACTCATGTGTTTGTGGTGATGCTGGTGTAAGCAGACCTACTGGGCTGCTAGCCCTGTGAAAGTATAGCGCATACATAGTACATAATATTTGATAAACTACTATGTTACCAGTTTGTGTATTTACCATACTATACTTTTAATCATTATTTCAGAGTGTACCCCTTTGGCACATAAAAATTTTATCATTAAAGAGTAACAGGCAGGTCTTTCGGGAAGTATGTTAGAAGGCACTGTTGTCATAGAAGATAACTCCATTTGTGTTATTGCCTCAGAGGACTTTCCAGTGAGATAAGAAGCGGAGATGGAAGAAAGTGAAATTGATGATCCTGACCTTGTGTAGGCCTAGCCTAATGTATGTGTCTATGTCTTAGTTTTTGACAAAAACGTTTAAAAAGTAAAAAAACATATATATAAAATTTCAAAAACAGAAAAAACTTATGAAATAAAGATATAAATAGAAAATGTGTTTGTACAATGTGTATTCTAAGTGTTATTACAAAAGAATAAAATATTTAAAAATTAAAAGTTTATAAAATAGTTACAATAAGCTAAGGCTAATTACTGAAGAAATCAGAAATTTAAAAATAAATTTTGTACAGCCTAAGCCTACAGTGTTTTTAAAGTTCATAGCAGTGTACAATAATGTCCTAGGCCTCCACGTTCACTCACTACTTAGTCACTGACTCACCCAGAGCAATTTCCAATCCTTACAGCTTCATTCATCAAAAACACCCTATATAGGTATACCATTATGTATCTTTTATTCCATATTTTGACTATTTCATTTCCTGTGCTTAAATATGTTTAGGTTAACAAATAATTACCATTGTGTTATAATTACCTACAGTATTCAGTACAGTACCATGGTTTACAGATTTGTAACCTAGAAATAGGCTATACCATTTAGCCTAGGTGTATAATAATCTATACCACCAAGCTTATTTAAGTAAATTTTATGATGTTTGCATAATGACAAAATCACCTAATGATGCTGATATGGTTTGTCTGTGTTACACCCAAATCTTATATTCAACTGTAGCTCCCACAATCCCTATGCATCATGGGAGGGACTCAGTGGGAGGTAACTGAATTACGGGGGGTGGGCTTTTCCTGTCCTGTTCTCGTGATTGTGAATAACTCTCACAAGATCTGATGGTTTTATAAAAGGCAGTTCCCCTGCACAGGCTCTCTTGCCTCCACCATGTAAGACATGCACTGCTCCTTCTTTGCCTTCCACTGTGATTGTGAGGCCTCCCCAGGCATGTGGAACTGTGAGTCCATTAAACTTCTCTCCTTTATAAATTACCCAGTCTCAAATATGTCAATATGTCTTTATTAGTAGCCTGAGAACAGACTAATACAAACGCGTTTCTCAGAAAGTATCCCCCTTATTAAACAACACTTGGTTGTATTAACATAAATATTTTTTCTTAATGCTGCTTTAGTAGCACCCCTGGCTTTTCTTCTCTTTTCTTTTTTTTTATAGAGACAGGACCTCACTCTGTTGTCCAGGCTGAATTGCAGTGACGTAACCACAGCTCACTGTATCCTCAAACTCTTATGCTCAAGGTATCCTCCTGCCTCAGCCTCCCAAGTAGATAAGACTACAGGTGCATGCCACCATGACTATTTTTTTTTAATTTAATTTTTTTGTTGAGATAGGTCTTACTATGTTGCCCAGGCTGGTCTTAAACTCCTGGCCTCAAGCTTCCTTCCACCTCAGCTTCCCAAAGTACTGGAATTACAGGCATGAACTGCTGCTCCCAGCCCCAAATTTTTATATATTATATATCAATTATTTAATTAAATATTTTATGATTTAACTTTCTAATTTTTTATTTTGGTAAAATCTACATATAAAATTTACCATCTTCACCATTTGAAAGTTTACTGCTCAGTGGTAATAAACACATTTGTATTATATTTACCTTTCATCTCTCCCTCCCTCCTCCCCTTCCTAGATTCCAGTAATCACCAACCTACTCTCTCATTTTCATGAAATTCACTTTTTTCAGCTTTCACGAGTGAGAACATACAATATTTGTCTTTCTGTGAATGATGACCTCCAGTTTCATCCATGTTGCTGAAAATGACAGCATTTCATTCTTTGTTGTGGTTGAATAATATTATATAACATTTTCCATATCTATTCATCTGTTGATGAGCACTTAGGTTGTTTCCATAATTTGGCTATTGTGAACAGTGCTGCAATAAACGTGGAAGTGCAGATATCTCCTCAATATATTTTCTTTCTTCTGGCTATATACATAGCAGTGGAATTGCTAGATTATATGGTAGTTTTATTTTTAGTTTTTTTTTTGAGGAACCTCCATACTGTTCTTCATGGTGGCCATACTAATGTACATTCTCCTTTCCCCACATCTTCACCAGCATCTGTAATTGCTTGTCTTTTTGACACAAACTATTTTAACTAGTGTGAAATGGTATCTCATCATGATTTTAATGTGCATTAATCTGATGACTAGTGATGTTGAGCATTTCTTCATAAACTTGTTTCTAAGTTGTTTGTATGTCTTTTGAGAAAGTGTTTTACCACAGTATCCTCCCAATTTTATTAGTTTTTTTGTGCTATTTTATTATGCATTTAACTCCTACATATGTCATAAATCATGGTACACTGCTATAATTTTCATTCTAAACATTTACTAGAGCAATTACAAGAAGAAAAAATTATATATTTATCTTTATTATTCTATTTTTAATATGCTTCTGTTCTTTGTTTAGATACAGGGTTTAGCCTAGTATTACATTTTTTATGTCTGAAGAACTTCCATTAAACCTTCTTGTATTTAGATTTGCAGGTAAAGAACTCTGCTTTTCCACATATGAAAAAAAAGTTTTATTATCTTTCATTTTTGAAAGGTGTGTTCACAGGTCTAGAATTTTGAGTTGACAATTTTTAATTTGTTTTTAGCATATCAAGATGTTACTCCTCTGCATTTTCACTTTCATAGTTTTTGACAAAAATTCAGATGCAAATTTTACCTTTGTTTCTCTGTATGTAATGTGTTGTGTTTGTGGCTGCCTTCAAGATTTTGTCTTACATTTGTAGCTATTTGAGTAAGATATATATTGCTTTTTTCTGCTTGTTTTGTTTTCCTTCTTGGTGTCCTCCAAACTTATTAAAACTATGCTTTTATTTTTCATTAATTTTACAAACTTATTATACATTCTCATTTTTGAGTACTTCTTCTGCCGCCTTCTTTCATTCTTCTCCTTCAATTGATCCATTTGCATGCATGTTAGACTCATATCGCCCCACAGTCCTTGGCTGCTCTGTTTTGTCCTAGGTATTTTGTTTGTTTGGTTCTAATTTTCGTTTTTCAATCTAACTTTTCTTTTGCTATTTGTGAAATTTCTGTTGATGTATCTCCAATTCAGTTGTTCTTTTCTTGTTTGTGTCACCTACTGAGAAGACCATCAGAGACACCTTTCACTTCTGTTACTGTGTTTCTTCTGTAGCATTTCCATATATCCTTTCTTGTAGTTGAGCATCTGACAGTGCATGTTGCTTACCATTTCCTCTACAGACTTCAATTTTTTAGCTATATTTATTTTAAATTCCATGCCTGGTAGTTCCCAAAGCATTCTCATATCTAAATCTGGTTCTATTGATTGCTTTGTCTCTTCTGGAATATGTCTTGTTTTTCTTGCTGCTTTACGTCTTTTAATTTTTGAATAAAAGTCAGTTTCTTATTAGACTAGTAGAAACTGAGACAAATAATATTTATTCCTAGAAATGCACACAACTTCTTTTTTCTGAGTCTTCAGTGTCCATGACTGAGTAAAGTTAATCAGAAATCGGATTAGGTTTTCTAGACTTGGTTTGTTGTTGGTATGACTGCCTTCAGTGCACCACAGGCTACAAATGCCTCTTGAATTTCCTTGTGTTTAGGTTGACAACTGATCTTATAGAAAATTTTACATTGCTTATTCTACCTTTAGCTTTGGGTCTCCTCGTTGCACCTGTACTTCAGGGAAAGTCTCTTCTCCTTTGATATTTTTTCCAGATTAAACGGCTGTTACTCATTATGTGACACTTGCTATGCTGGTAGAAGTGAATGGTGGACAAAATTTCAGCTGTTCTGGTTCAGCCTCAGTGTTAGGCAGGTGTAATGTCCCTGATTCTCAAGAGACATCTCAGTGAGCCTATTCCGCATCCAGCTGTAGAAGAACTCTTACAGCCTAGGCTCAAAATACGTTTCTGCCTTTACCTCAGAAGTAGAGGGTATTTTTCAGGTTCTCTTCCTTTAGCTGTAATGAGTTTTTATCTATGGTACAAGGGTGATAGTTTTTTGTTGCTATTCCTCTGGAAGCTTTAGTCTTTTATTTCCGTGAGGAATATAAAAGGAGGATCCTGACTGTGATTTATGTCTTTTCCACAGCGGCTATTATTCCCTTCCTCCAGACTTGCATTACAATTAATGCCTTCTCCAGATACTTGTCCTGCAACCAGTCTTTCTTATGACACAATAAAGTCCCTGGAAAAGAGCCCTGAAGAAAGTGTCAATTCCTCTTGTGTCTGAAGCATCCCAAGTTTCTATACTCATATGTGAACTATCACACACAGTTTTGTAATTACAAGTAATATAATATGAGTTAGAAATGTGGGTGAATCTGTGTTAAAAGACATGTTAAGACAATTAGGATGGTGTTATTTTATTTGGTGTATATATATTTCTGTGTGTATATGTAAAGAAGTATATGTGTTTAAAATGTAATATGAAGTATAGAAAATATTGATAAGTTTATAAAGTAAGAACATAATGATATATCTTTATTATTAAAGAGAGGCAACTCAGTGATTCCCTGTCATCTAACCTAACAAACCTCCTAGTTTTCATCTAACCTAACAAACCTCCCAGTTTATATACCAGAACAATAATTTGCTTATAAATACAAAAAGAGAGATTTCAGTACTGTAAACATGGAACACTTGTAGTCCATGGGAGCAAGAGCTGCTGAGAATTTTAAATAAAAATCACTATGAAAATCCTAATCTCAGTACTCATAATGCATCATATATAGGTGACCCTGTATTTACAGTGAGGTTTCATGTGGGAAGACCCATCTTAAGTTGGAAATATTGTAAGTCAAAAATGCATTTAATATATATAACCTGCTGTATATCATAGTTTAACTTAGCCTGGCTTAAACATTACCACAATGATTACATTAGCCTATAGTTAGTCAAGACTATTTCACACAAAGCCTATTTTACAATAAAGTTTTGAATATCTCTTGTGCTACATATCACTCACATGGCAAAAGATCAAGATTCGAAGTTTATTTAGATGATTTTGCACCTTCATAAAGCTAAAAAAATCATGAAGTTAAACTGTCATAAGCTGGGGAACATCTGTACTGATATGTTTATATGTCCTCTTTCTTTTGAATACGATGGTTTTTCCCTTCTTTCAAAAAAGGTTCACTCGGTTATGAGAAATTTAGCATAAAATTTCCATTAAAGAAATATGCATAGTGTTTTCCAAGATGGGGCTTTGCTTTAAATATTTAAGAAGATTTTTAAAGGCTGTAGAATTAGAAAAATTAATGCATTTTATCAGTAGAATAAAAGATAATATGTTCTTACTATACCGAAAATATTGGTGACTGGATTGATTTGGGGTACACATGTTGGGCTGCTTTCTTGCTATGGGTGGTTCAAATTAAAAAATTTTAAAACTGAACCTTCTGGTTTTTATTCCAGAAATGGAAATATCAGAAATTAAATACTCCTTCCCTCATGTTACATAATACAAGATGTGTATAATGGGGCACAGCTTGGATTGGAATTTTGTTTATTAATGAAAACAAAGCCTTCTTATTCAAAGAGAAGAAAATAAAATAGCATAAAAGAGAGATATGGTATACAATAAAAATTATGAATGCTGGTGAGAAAAATAAAATCTCTCATACTCTTTTTAAAAACTTTTCATTGAAGTTCAATAATCATGTAGAAAGCATAACATATCATGAGGGTGCAGCTTGATGAATTTTCACAGATAAACACCCTGGTCTGATCAGCTCTGAGATAAATAAAAAAACAAAACAAATTCCTCAGGTCATCCAACACCACAGAAGCCCCAGTTCTTTTCCTTCCAGTCACTTCCTCTGCGAGAGTAACTCCTTACTCTGGCTTCTAGCAGCATATTTGTTTTGCATGCTTTTGCATTTTATACGTAGGACATTTTCCTGTATGTCTTCTTTTCTTTCTGACTGCGTTTGCTCAATATTATGTTTGTTAGATTTATCCATGTTTTTCTATGTAGTTGAAAATCATCCATTCTCATTTTTGTGCGGTGGCATTCCATTGTGTGAATATAATACACTTTATTTGATGATAGGCATTTGGGTGATTGCCATTTATAAGGAATTATCATTAATTGCTGCTATGAACATTCCAATACATATCTTGGGAAGACAAATGCCTTTTGTGTAGGTATACATATGGAAATAGAATTACTATCTTCTCAGGTATACTTAGTTTTAACTGGTTGATTCTATCATACAGACTTAAAAAATGATTTCACCAATTTGTACACTCACCAGTAGTTTATAAGTCTCAAGAACTCCATGTCTTTTCTAACACTTTACCTTTTCCACCATTTTTACTTTAACCATTTTTTTGTATATTTTATGGTATCACATTGTTATTTAATTTAAATTTTCCTAATACATAATGAAGGTAAACATTTTTATGTATATTGGTAATCTGTATATCCTCTTTTCTGAAATGTTTGTCCAAATTTCTACCCATTTCTGTTGGATATTATGGTTTTTTTACTGACTTATTGAAGAAATTGATGTGTCCTAGAAATTTGTCCTTAGTCAGTTATACAGTGAATATCTTTCAATTTATGAAATTCTTTATGCTATTAAAGATGACTTCAAAAAGAAAGATGACTTCAGATAACTAGTTCTTAATTTAACATCATCTAATTTATTATTTTTTCTTTTATGATTAACACATTTTGTGTCCAATTTGAGAAATTTTTTCCAATTCACCTTACAAAATTTTCTTCTATTCATCTCCCTAAAAGCTTTATTGATTTACCTTTCACATTTTGATCTGCTATCAATCTCTAATTGATTTTTCATAAAGTATGAGGTAGGAATCCATATACATTTTGTTTTACCATATAATGGACCCAGCATGGCTTATTGAAAAGATTATTCATTCCTCAAAGAACCACAGTGTTACCTTTGTCATAAATCAGGTGAGCATTTATATGTGGGTCTATTTCTTAACTTTTTATTCTCATGGTAAACTAGTCTATTGTTGCATCAGTATCCCATTGTTCAAATTACTACAACTTTATATTAGATATTGATATGTGAAGTAAGTTTTTTAGCCTTGTTTGCTTTCTTCGGGGTTGCTTTGAGTATTTTTATCACTTTTTGTTTTCATATGGATGTTAGAATCTGTCAGTTTACACACACACACACACACACACACACACACACACAAACACTTGCTGGTATTTTGGTATTTTAATTGAAACTGCACTTAATCTATAAATTAATTTGGGAAGAATTGACATCTTTGTAATTTTGAGTTTCCACTCCATGGACGTTTATTTTTAAATCTCTTTTTTTAGTATCTCTTCTACTCTATCCTACTTTTAAAAATAGTCATTGCATACCTTCTGTTATATTTATTTAAGCATTTGATATATTTTGCTGTCACTGTAATATATTTTTAACTGCGATTGTATGTGTTCTGCTAATATACATAAATATAATTTAATTATGTTTGGCTCTATATACAGTCTCTTTGCCAAAATCATTTATTGAATCTAAAATTTAACTTTATTCTTCTGAACTTTTAATGTAAACAATCATGTCTTCAGATAATACAAGTTTTATTTCTTTTTTCTAAACCTTAGGCTGTCCCTCTCCCTTTCCCCCTTGCTTTATTGTACTGGCTAGTGATAGAATGAATAAAATGTTAAATAGGAGTGATGATAATATGTATCCTTGTTTTATTCCAAATGCCACGGAGAAAAGCTTACAATTATTGAATGTGATGACTGAATTTATATTTTCTATAATTTCTTTTACTTAATATTTTTATTCCACTAGGATATATTTAAATATTCAGTGGATCCATTAGACAAAGTTGGAAAGAGAGAAGGAAAAGCAATTCCGGAGAAAATGGACAAAGAAATTATAATGGTTTATTTCACTGGTCCTTAATCTACCTGTCTAGAGAACAAAAATGTTTAAAGAAAACAGGAAAGAAGAAAAAAAATTTAAATATGAGAGTTCTGGATAGCTGACATCCTCTCAGAACTGCAATGTTAGGATGTATAAAAGAAAATAATAAAGAAGACCTGATTATATGACTTCCCCATATCTAAAATACTTTTGAAATGGCATCTATAATTGTTGCTCAAAATTACAGTGGAACAATTTAATGCACAGTAAAGAGATGCCATATTTCAAATAGTCTGTGTCTGTTACAAAGTGAGATCATTCTTTAAATCCTCTATTTATAATATCACTACATGGAGATTGTTATTGAAACTTTAAGGCATGTATTAATGTCTTGAGACTTTAAAAAATATTTTCAGGGCTTAGAATAATTAGACAGCAACTTAGATACTGTATGTTTATTAGAAAAATACAACATATTTTGGTTATCATGGTATAGCCCATGGGTTATGGTATAATCCAAAGGTGTATGTACATTCATTAATGCAAAAATATGTATTGAAATATGTTATGTACAAAATACTGTGATGGTCTTTGGGAATACAAAGATAAAGAAAACATACCAGCTTCCTATTCACATGGAGCTTACTTGATCGCACAGACATCATAATGTAATTTAATTTCAAGATTTTGTCAAAACATTGTTGCAAATAATTCAGGCAATAGTGTATGAGTAAGTTTTTAACATCTGCATCTCTGGAGACAGAATTTCTAATTTCCACTATTTTTCAATTCCCATAGTGTAAATACTTTCCTAATAGCCAATTTTGTGCTACCGGTGCTATAGCAACTTGCTGATAAAATATCCAAAAATTTAAAAATTGGCTCTCTCAAATAAATATGAGTTAACTTCAACACATCACTAGATTTATCAAGTAACGTAAAGTTACAAGCGAGAACAAATAATTAATTTAGAGTAGGGCCTAAGTTTCATACACAGGATTTTATCCCAAGACAGTGTTGCAAATTGTATTTTAGAAATGTCATCTAGTAGAGTGGGAGGTGGTATAGCAAATTTCACAGAAAATACTGCATTAGATTTTAAGAAATTAATACCTCCTTGCCCAAATACAATCTTTATTTAGAGAGTAGATAATATTGAGGATATTTGGGATAGGGTTTTAGCCTAAATTTCATATTTATATCATGTTAACTTATATCCTTTATTAATAAAACTCCTTTGGGTGGCAGCTGACCTAGGTAAAAAAGAAGCAAAGGACACTGAAAAGGAATAGCCACAGAAAAAGTTAGAAAACCAACTTGGCATCCAAGTTAAAATATTTAAGGAGTGTGTAACCGACTATACCAACTGTTGCTGATGGGACAAGTTGACTGCAGTTAAGTATTACAGTCAACAAGGTGGGTCATCATTGCCCTTCATAAGAACAACTTTAGAGTGAAGGCCTGGCTTAGGAGGGTTTAAAAGATAAGAATAGGTGAGTTTCTAAAAGTAAGATTACAGTCGTGGAGATTTCCTATAAAAAGGAGAAAAGACGTGTGATAGTATCTAGAAAGAGAAGGGTGATAAGGAACTTTTATGATGGGAAAAATAACAGTATGTCAATGGATTGATGACAATGATACGACTGAAAAGAAACATTGATGATATGGAAGAAATAGGGGAGAAGAGCTGGAGAGATATGCTTGAGCAGATTAAAGGCATCTAGTTCAGGAGTTGTGGATTATAGAGAAACATGGGAATTGATTTATGGGCAACAGGAATGGAGGCCTATAGTCTGGATACAGATACTGCTAAACATGTTAATATGGTCTTGGGACTCTGCACGTTGTTTTCCGAAAGCTTTGGTTTTCTCAGTGAAATCAAGGGTCATCAGCTGTGTAAGGAAAAATGGGAGAATGTTTGTAGCGTATAAGGAGGAAAATATCAAATACTACTCATCAATGACTGGAAATGGTTGTGAACTATGTTCTTTGTAATATATTGGGTCACAGCCACTGGGAGGCACCAGCAGGAGATCAGCTGCGGGACGGGTAGAGAGGTTTGAAGTTTTAGTCCACCAATTGACTTCTGCCAGGCTACAAGTTGGCACGGATTATATTTCTAGTGGGTAGTCTTTTCCTAAAGCCATAGCTCTCTCCAAAATGTAGTAATTGTTCCTTTCTCTTGCCACTTTAAGCCTAAAGATAATAACAAGTTACCACTGCCTGGTAGCCCTGAGGAGCTTCATAGTCCCTGTTGATTTACTTACCAAAAATGGTGTCCACATTAATCTTTCCTTAATTACCCCATTAGGGTGTCCTATCTGTTTTCTGACTAAAAGAGTGATTGGTACCAGGAGTAGCCCTCCCAGGAAGAAACCGAAAATTAAGATTCTGGGATTCAGTTGTTTACATATTTAGAAGCACATGTATAACCTTATAGCCGCATCCAGGGTAAGGATGGTAATGGACAAGTGTTGCCATCTCAGTTCCAAAAAATGAACACCAGAAAAGACACACTAGAAAGGGCTGACAGAAGACATGGTTTTGTGACCAAGTGTCTATATAGTAACAATAGTGCTTATAAGGTTTGAAACAGGGATAGTTCCTCTGAGGTTCCCAAGAGCAATGAGGAAACAAAATGCCAATTGTCTTAGATGCCAATTGCAGTGTTCAGATGGAAATTTAATTTTAAAAGGCAATTCTAAAGGAGTTTCTTATGTCCTAATAACATAGGGTCAAGTACAGAGCCTGATTATAATCATAGTAAAATTTCAGAACAAAACTTATAAAATGTACAATTCTACTAGATCTTTATTTTAAGAAAAGGTCCCGGTTGGGAAAGAGTGGAAGAATGAAGTGTGGGATGAGCACCTTAGAGAAGAAACAGATAAAGTTGAGGAATTTGAATTCCCAGATACACCTAAAACTTTGTTAATGGATGCAGCTTCTTTATATGTAAACTGGAACGGTTGCCTCTCAATGGAATTTCAGTTGTTCTCAGGACTCACTTCCACCAGCTTGTATGTCCTGCAGGCCGATAAGAAGAATTAGATGCCAGCAGAGTTCAAATGGAGAAGTATAAATACTAACCTGAAATGAAATAGCCTATCTGCTGAAAGAGATGTAGTATCTTGCCGATCAGCATCAATAAAAGTCCAGAGAGCATGAAAGGGATTCTAAGATTGTTAGGTCCAGGAGCATGGAATAGGAGACCAATATGGGTTTAATTTATTGAAATAAATGTACTCACTCAGCATCCAGCATTTGTGTTGGTTTAAACACACTCAAAGTAAACAGTAATAATTTGCTTGGATGAAGAATTGAAGGCAGACCTATAGTCAATGAAATTGAGATGCTGGAATTTGCAGGGTACACTGAACAGGAAAGTTGCCTAAAGGCTTAGAAAATGTTGGAATGAATGTATTATGTGCTATCTGCTTAACCAGTCCCAAACTTCAACTCTAGGGAAGCCTGAGGGATACTTGTTTCTCTAAGCCTTCTTAGAAAGGTGACTGTCCTTTTGCAGCCTAGAAATAAATTCTGCTATGGAATGGAGCACCCCAATTTCCATGAGAGCAGTGGAATCTTGAGATCTTAGAGTAACAAAGGGACTTACCTGTTAGCACAAAGATAAGCACAATTATCAAAATACACTTTAGAGAGACAGCACAATCAGAGTACTCTCCCAAGCTAATTGACCAAAGGATCTCTAGGAATTAAATAGGTAAGGGGACTATTAGGAGGCTGTTTGTAATATGTTAAGTGGGAAAATTCTAGGTCTGGTGAACAGAAAGCACAATTCAAGTTGATTTAGGGTATTTATGGTCTCTTACTCAAGTTCTAGATAAAATCTATTTCACAGAATTCATGCTATTTATTTTTATGGAGAAAGCCAGATGTCTGTAAGGAAACATTATTCTTCAATCCAGCCACAGTGAGTTTTTAAAAAATAATTTCTCTCAGAGAGACTAGCAGAATTTATGAGGGTGACTGTGTAGCAGAGAAAGGGTAAAACTCAGCCCTAGGATTTTTTTATACACTGGCTTTAGACTGATACTAATGCTCAGGACTTGAGACAAACTGGAGATTGGGGTTTATCAAGATCGGAAGATAAATGGAATCTTGGCCCAAGTCAAATTCATGGTGACTATTTTCTCAGTCTCAGAATAAACAGTGAAAATAGTTATATTTAATAAATAACAAAATATATTCTTTCTTTGACTGGTAGAATGTGCACTCTTACGGTAGAAATAACCTAGTAGAATCAACTGGAACATTCCACCTCCTCATAACATACTAAAGGCAAGATTATGTTCCTAGGGAAATTTTAGAGATTAGCTTCAGTATGAAATAGTTGAAAAAAAAAAAAGACAGGAATAATGATTCCTACAACATTCCCAATTAACTCTCCTATTTGGCCAGCACAAAAGGCAGATATATGCATCTTGAAGCATGACTGGATATTTGTAAAAGAGTGAAGCCAAAAATAGCTACCTATAATTATTGTATCTGATTGAAGCAAGTTAGTATGGCAACTGGCCTCAGCATGCAGCTTTTTTTTTCTTTTTCATTTTTATAGATACATGGTAGGTATATATATTTATGGGGTACATTAGATACTTTGTTACAGGCATAAAATATTTAATAATCACCTCAGGAAAAATGGGATATTTGTCACCTTAAGCATTCATCATTTCTTTGTTTTACAAGCATTCTAATCATAGTCTTTCAGCTATTTTTAGATGTGCAATAAATTATTGTTGATTGTAGTTGTTGTGCTATCAAATACTAGATCTTATTCATTCTATCTAAAATATTTTTGTATCCATGAACCATTTCTGCCCCCCCCCCACACCATCAGACCCTCATTACCCTTCCTAGGCTCAATCCACTCTCTGTCTGCATGAGTTCATGGAGATGAACAATCATTCCACTCTCTATCTCCATGAATTCAATTGTTTTAATTTTTAGGTCCCACAAACAGGTGAGAACATGCAAAGTTTGTCTTTCTGTGCCTGGCTTATTTCACTTAACATAATTCATTTCAGTTACATCCATGTTGTTGCAAATGACAGCATCTCATTCTTTTTTATGGCCAAATAGTATTTCATTGTGTATATATACCCCATTTTCTTTATTCAATCATTTGTTGATGAACACTTAGGTAACTTCTGAATCTTGCCTATTGTGAACAGTGCTGCATCAAATATGGGGGTGCAGATATTTCTTCAAGATACCGATTTCATTTCCTTTAGATAAATGAACATTAATGGAATTTCTTGATCATATGGTAGTTCTGTGTTTAGTTTTTTGAGGAACCTCCACACTGTTCTTCATAGCAGAAGTAGTAATTCATATTCCTATCAACAATGTAAGAGGATTCCTTTTTATCCACATCCATGTTAGCATTCATTATTGCCTGTCTCTTGGATAAAAGCCATTTTTACTGGGGTGAGATAATAACTCATTGTAGTTTTTATTTGCATTTCTCTGATGATGAGTGATGCTAAGTGCCTTTGCACAAAACTGTTTGCCATTTGTATGTGTTCTTTCGAGAAATATCTATTCAGATGTTTTGCCCATTTTTAAATTGGATTACTATTTTTTTTCCTATTGAGTGGCTTGAGTTCTTTAGATATTCTGATTATAAATCCCTTGTCAAATGAATAATTTGTGAATATTTTCTCCCATTCTGTGACTTGTTTTTTCACTTTGTTATTACTTCCTTTGCTGTGCAGAAGTTTTTAATTAGATGTGATTCCCATTTGTCCATTTTTGTTTTGGTTGCCTCTGCTTTCAGGGTTTTACTCAAGAAATATTTGACAAAACCAATGTTCTAGTCTCCTTCTTCTGCATATGAATATCCAGTTTTCTCAGAACCATTTATTAAAGAGAGTGTTCTTTCTTCCAATATATATTCTTGGCACCTTTGTTGAAGATAAGAAAACACTGTATGATATGGTTTGGCTGTGTTCCCATCCAAATCTCATCTTGAATTTTAGCTCCCATAATTCCCATATGTTATGGGAGGGATGTGGTGGGAGGTAATTGAATCATGGGGGTGAGTTTTTCCCATGCTGTTCTAGTGATAGTGAATAAGTCTCATGAGGGCTGATGGTTTTATAAAGGGGAGTTCCCCTGTACATGGTCTCTTGCCTCTATGTAAGACTTGCATTGCTCTTCTTTCACCTTCTGCCGTGATTGTGAGGCCTCCCCAGCCATGTGGAACTCTGAGTCCATTAAACCTCTTTCCTCTATAAATTACCCAGTCTCAGATATGTCTTTATTAGTGGCATGAGAACAGACTAATACACTGTAGATGTATGAAATTATTTCAAGGTTCTTTAATCTGTTCTATTGTTTTATATGTATGATTTTATACCAGTTCCATGCTATTTTGAGTACGATAGCTCTGTAGCTATAGTATAGTACCTACAGTCAGGTAATGTGATTCCTCCACTTGTGTTCTTTTTGTTCAGGATGGCATTGATTATTCTCGTGGTTTTTTTTTTTTTTTGTTGTTGTTGTTGTTGTTTTTGTGTTTCCATATAAATTGTAGGATTATTTTTTTCCATTTCAGTGAAGAATGTCATTGGTGTTTTGAAAGGGATTACATTGAATCTGAAGATTGTTTTGGGTAGTATGGCCATTTTAACAATATTTTTCCAATGCAAGAACATGGACTAGCTTTCCATTTTTTGGTTTCCTCTTCAATTTATTATATCAATGTTTTATAATTTTCATTTTAGAGATTTTTTACCTTTTTGATTAAGTTTATTCCTGGGTATTTTATTTGTAGCTATTGTAAATGACATTAATTTCTTGATTTCTTTTTTCAGGTTATTTGCTGTTGGCAAATAAATAGAAATGCTACTGATTTTTGTTGTTGATTTTGTACCCTGAAACTTTTCTGAATTTATCAGTTCCAGCATTTTTGTTGTAGAGTCTTTAGGTTTTTCCAAATATAAGATAATATTATCTGCAACCAAGGGTAATTTGACTTTTGTCTTTAATTTGCATGCCTTTTATTTCTTTTTTTGTCTAATTGTTCTAGCTAGGACTTCCAGTACTGTATTAAATAACAGTGATAAATGCAAGCATTCTTACTTTCAAAAAGGAAGTGTGGAGGTCACTTTCAAAGTGAGCATTATTTTCAAAGTAAGATTTTGCTTCAGATCTTAGAGGAAAGGCTTTCACTTTTTCACTATTCACAGTTTAAAAGTTGTAGGTGTTTTATTGTGTTACGTATTTCTTCAATATCTCATTTTTTTAGGGTTTTTATCATGAACACATAATGAATTTTATCAAATGTTTTTTCAGCATCAGTTGACATGATCATATGGTTTTTGCCTTTAATTCTGTTATCACTTTGATTGGTCTGCTTAGGTCGAACCATCCTTGCATCGCTGCAATGAATCCCACTTAGTCAAAATGAATAATGTTTTTAATGAGTTGTTGACTTGTTTGCTATTATTTTGTTGAGAATTTTTACATCAATATTCATTAGTAATAGTTTTCTTTTTTTTGTTGTATCTTTGTCCAGTTTTGGGATCAGGGTACTTTTGGCCTCATAAAATATGTTTAGAAGTATTCCCCTCTCCTCTATTTTTAGAAATAGTTTGAGTAGGATTGGTATTAATTTTTATTTAAATATTTGGTAGAATACAGTAGTGAAGACAGAGGTTCCCAGTCTTTTGTTTGCTGAGAGATTTTATTATTGCTTTGATATTGTTACTTGTTATCAGTCTGTTCATTTTTAAATTTCTTCATGGTTCAATCTTGGTAGATTGTATGTATCTAGGAACTTATTTCTTCTAAATTTTCCAATTTATTGGCATACAGTTGCTAACAGTAGCCTGTAATGAGCCTTAAATTTCTGCAGTATCAGTTGTAATGTCTCCTTTTTCATCTTTATTTTATTTATTTGGGTTTTTGCTCATAGTTTATCACAATTATCCTGGCTAAAGAGTTGTTAATTTTATCTTTTCAAAAACCACCTTTTCATTTTGTTGATACTTTGTATTTTTTAAATTTCAATTTCATTTATTTTTGCTCTACTCTTTATTATTTCTTTAACTAATTTTGAGTTTCATTTGCTCTTGCTTTTCTAGTTCCTTAACATGTATTGAGTTGTTTATTTGAAGATCTTTTCTATTTTTTTTATGTAAGTTCTTACTGCTATAAACTTCACTCTTAATACTGCATTCACTTATTTCATAGGTTTTGGTATGTTGTGTTTTTATTATTGTTTATTTCAAGAAAATTTTCAATTTTTCTAATTTCTTGATTGACCTACCGGTCATTCATGAGTACATTGATTATTTTTCATGTAGTTTCCAAATTTTCTCTTGTTTTTGATCTCTAATTTTATTCTATTATTTTCAGAGAAGATACTTGATATATTTTCATGCAAATGGAAGCCAAAAAAAAAAAAAAAAACTAGGAGTAGCTATGCTTACATCAGACAAAATAGATTTTAAGACAAAAAATATAAAAAGATGTAAAGAATGTCATTTCTGAAAAAACTCTTGTTTAATGGACAGTACTGAATGGATGCCCCATAAGCATCCCAATCTCAAGATGCTTAAAACTGGCCAGATTTTGAAGCTTACACCTGTATTTCCAGCACTTTGGTAGGCCAAGGCAGATGAATCTATTGAGCCCAGCAGTTCAAGATCAGCCTATGCAACATGACAAAACTCAATCTCTACTAAAAATACGAAAGTTAGCAGGGTGTGGTGGCACCCTGTAGTTTCAGCTACTTGGGAGGTAGAAGTGGGAGGATTGCTTAAGGCTGGGAGGTCAAGGCTGCAGTGAGCTGAGATTGCACCACTGCACTTTAGCTGGGGTGACAGTGAGAACCTATCTTAATAATAATAATAATAATAGTGTCAATGCAGCAAGATGATACAACAATTGTAAATATATATATACCCAACACTGGAGCACCCAGACATGTGTCAAATATTAGAGCTATTGAGAGATATAGACCCCAAAACAATAGTAACTGGAGATGTCAACACCCTACTTTCAGTACTGGACAAATCACTCAGAAAATCAACAAAGAAACTTCAGACTTAATGAGAACTATAGAACAAATGAACCTAATAAATCATTACGGAGCATTTTGTGTAACGGCTGAAGAATACACATTCTTCTCCAGCATACATGGATTATTCTCACAGACAGACCATATGTTAGACTATAAACAAGACTTAAAAAATTCAAGAAAATTAAAATTGTACCTATTTATGTGTTATTATATTGTTTATGTCTTAGAAAGGAAAGTGTTTATAGTTATTAGTTTTGATAGATTCATATTTTAATCTTTCTACTCAAGTTATGAGTAGTTTACACATGACGATTACTGTGTTATAATATTCTGTATTTATCTGTGTATTTACTATTATCAGTGAGTTTTATACCTTCAAATAATTTTTGTATTTGTTCTTAATGTCTTTTTATTTCAGATTGAAGAATTTCCTGTAGCATTTCTTTAAGACAGATATGGTGGTGACAATATTCCTCAGCTTTTGTTTGTCTGAAAAAGTATTTATCCTTCATGTTTGAAGGATATTTGTGCTAGGCATAAGTATTTTTATTTGAGTACCTTATATCACCCCATTCTCTCCTGACCTGCAAGGTTTCCACTGACAAGTCTGCTGCCAGATGTATTGGAGCTCCAGCATATGTTGTTGCTTTTTTTTTTAATTTTTTATTTTTCTGTTGCTGTTCTTAAGATCCATTCTTTATCCTTGACCTTTAGGACTTTGATTATTGAATGCCTTGAGGATGTCTTCTTTGGGTTAAATCTGCTTGGTGTTCTACAACTTTCTTATACTTGGATACTGATATCTTGCTTTAAGTTCGGGAATTTCTCTGTGATTATCCTTTTGAATAAACTTTCTACCCCTATCTCATTCTTTACCTCCTCTTAAAGGCCAATAACTCTTAGAGTTGGATATTTTCTAGATCTGTAATTATGCTTCATTATTTTTTGTTCTTTTTTCTTTTATCTCTTCTGACTGTAAATTTTCAAGTAGCCTGTCATCAAGCTCTCTAATTTTTTTATTCTGGTTGATCAATTCTGCTATTAAAAGACTCTGATGCATTCTTCAGTTTGTCAGTTGAATTTTTCACCTCCAAAATTGCTCCCTGATTCTTTTAAGTTATTTCAATCTCTTTGTTATGTTTCTCTGATAGGATTCTGAATTCTCTCTCTGTGTTATCTTGGATTTCATTGACCTTGCTTAAAACAGCTATTTTGAAACTTCTTTTTTTTTCCTTTTAATTGTATTTTAGGTTCTGGGATATATGTGCAGATTATGCAGGATTGTTGCATAGGTATATACATGGCAAGGTGGTTTGCTGCCTCCATCCCCCCATCACCTATATCCGGCATTTCTCCCCATGTTATCCCTCCCTAACCTCCCCACGCCCCACTGTCCTCCCCTAGTGCCCCCCCAACAGACCCCAGTGTGTGATGCTCCCCTGCCTGTGTCCATGTGTTCTCATTGTTCAACACCTGTCTATGAGTGAGAACATTTGGTGTTTGATTTTCTGTTCTTGTGTCAGTTTGCTGTGAATGATGGTTTCCAGATTCATCCATGTCCCTACAAATAACATGAACTCATCATTTTTTATGGCTGCATAGTATTCCATGGTGTATATGTGCCACATTTTCCTTGTCCAGTCTATCATCAGTGGGCATTTGGGTTGGTGCCAGGTCTTTGCTATTGTAAATAGTGATGCAGTGAACATACGTGTGCATGTGTCTGTATAATAGAATGACTTAGAATCCTTTGGATATATCCCCAGTAATGGGATTGCTGGATCAAATGGAATTTCTATTTCTAGGTCTTGGAGGAATCACCACACTGTCTTCCACAATGGTTGAACTAATTTGCACTCCCACCAACAGTGTAAAAGTGTTCCTATTTCTCCACATCTTCTCCAGCATCTGTCTCCAGATATTTTAATGATCATCATTCTTACCAGCATGAGATGATATCTTCTGAAAGTTCACCTATCTCTGTCACTCTGTAATTAGTCACTCTTACCTTATTTAGTTCATTTGGTTCAGGTAATGTTTTCCTGGATGGTCCTGATGCTCTTGGATGTTAGTCAGTGTCTGGGTGTAAAAGAGTTATTGCTATCTTTCCAGTGGGGCTTGTTTGAACCTGTCCAAGGAGATTGAGTATTGTGATCTAAGCAGTTGTTCATCTGCAGCCATATGTGCATTAGGGGGCACTGCAATCTCAGTAACACTGTGACTCTAGCAGACTCATTGAGGCACTGCCTAAGTGGTCTTGGGTAAGATCAGGGAAAATTCCTTGGATTACCAGGCAGGGACTCTTGTTCTCTCATCTTACTTTTCCCCAAGCAAACAAAGTGTCCCTGTGTTGAGCCGCCTGGAGTTATAGAAGGGGTGATGCAAGCACTCCTGTGACCACCACCATTGGAACTGTGCTGGATCACACCTGAATTCAGCACAGTAGTATGTCTTGCCCAAAGTCTATTGTGACTATTTCCTGGCTACTGCTGATGTGTTTTCAAGATCCAAGGGTTCTTTAGTCAGCAGATGATGAATTCTGCCAGAATTGACTCTCTCTCTTTAGGGCAATGAATTCCCTTCTAGCCCATGGTGAGTCAAGGAATGTCATCTAGGAGCTAAGCACTCCTTTGGATGCTCTACCTCATGTTTCACTGAGTCATGTGCATTACAAGGCTCTGAGCCCAGCACAGCACCTGGATTTGCCAAGGAATGGCAGGCCTTGTGGATTACACTGCCTTTCAAATTTCTTTAGGACCCCAGAGCACTTTAACCCTGGATAACAAAGCTTTGCGAACCTTGGGTCCCAGTACTGGTATGGATGATTCTCCTCTGGCAAGGGGTGGTTTAAATGCTCCCAGCAAATGGTTACCAGTGGAATTCCATCCTGTTTTGCTTTTCACTATGACAGAGCATCACTGAGTTCTAATGCAAAGTCCTGTAATCACTTTGTGATAGCCTAATAGACTCCATCTTAGATGTAAGCCTGACAAACTCCATCTTAGCCTCTCCCTCCCCACCATTTCTCCTTTGAGTGCACAGCTGGGTCATGCTGTACCCAGTAACTTGTAACTGTTGTAACTACATCCTGCTTTGTGAGTCTACCTGCTATTGCGAATAACCTACCCCCCTTGGTGATTGATTGTATGGAAAGTGCCCCCTGCTACCTGCCTTGGTAACCAACAATCCTGGGAACCTCTTGCCTCCTGGTTACCAGCTTCCTTATCTAACTTGTTTGTTCTGCTTCTGTACAATTCCACTTTGCCACCCTCCTTCTCTAAGCAAGGTATAAAAAGGAATCAACCCCCTTCTTCAGGGCTGAGAGACTTTTGAGCATGAGCTGACTCTCAGTCGCCAGCAAAAAAGGACTCCTGATTCAATCTCAGAGTGTGGCGCGTTTCCTTACAACTAGCTTGGTTACAACAACTTTTCTCTTCCTCCCTTATGCACTGAGATTCTCTCTCAATACACGTGGCTGCAGCTAGCAGATGAGAGAGGGGTGACTTAGGCAATTTAAGACTGTCTTTTCTACTTTCTTAGATGCCTCTTTCTTTGATATAAGGTGAAAACCAGGTACTATAATTGCTCAACCTAATTTTTGGTACTATGAAGGCATTTTTGTGTGGATAGTTGTTCAATTTGGTGTTCATTTGTGTGTGTGTGTATGTGGGGGGAATTCCTGGAGAGTTCTATTCAGCTATCTTGCTCTGCCTACTCCTATGTAGCATGCAGCTTTTAATAGAGCATTTTTCTCTTTAATTTCTATTACTAAACATAATTAGCTATTTTCCTTTTTATAGCAATGACAAAAGTACATTTTCACTATCTTACCTAAGGATTTATTTTTTCTTCTGATTTTCTGCCTTATATCATAATAGACCAGCAAAATTTCAATATTTTTATGATTATATAAAATATCACATTTGGCTTTCTTATTTTGATGATATGCTAACTGGATATACCAGGTAGGGCATATAAAAAAGTTTTAATTGACTTAGACACATGATTGGTAGACGCTGGGAGATTAACTCCAAATGCCACCTGCCAAATCAGTGAGACTTCTGGGAACACAGTATTCTTGTCCATGTTGAAAGAGCCCCTGGAAAATAAGAGATAGATTGTGGAGCCATTTACAGCCCACAAAACAAGTGACATATACTTGTTTGAAGAAACTCTGAGTTTTGGAGATAATATACATCACACCTAAGAATGCAGCTTCAAATATTTTGCTATGTAATCTAAAAGACAATTTTAACTTGGAGACAAAGAAATAAAGGTTCTATACTACTCTAAAGCTGCCATACAAGTAGCCCTGGACTTGGACCTCATACTCAGCAAACCAAATAAAGTAGGACATATGGGTAGCAGATTGAAACACTGAATGATCTTCTGACAAATTCCCATGGAGGATTCTGTTATGGCAACAACTATTCTCCATTTCAAAAGAAGACTTCAGATTTCTTCTACCTGAGTCTGAACACTTGAACATGGGGCATCATGTTACTATGTGACTTGAACTTCCCATTAAAAAGGATGCTATTTAATGTAAAGAATAAAAAAAGTGAATGTTCAGTACAGCATTTCATGCTGTGTCAGGCATGTCTGAAAAGTATAGATTCATAACCACATGGCTCAGACTTCCCTGGAATTTGTTCTTTATTCCTACATCTTTATTTCGGGGTAAAGGAAAGAAAGGGGAGAGAAGGAAAGCAAAAGAAGAAGCCAATGATGAAGGAATAATTCTTCCTATATTGAAAACCTAATCACCAATCTGATGGCATTAGGAGGTGTGACTTTTGACAGGTGCTATGTTTTGAATATTTCTCCTCCAAAATTCAGGCGTTGCCAATGTGATGGTATTAAGAGGTGGGACATTTAAGAGGCGATTAGGCCATACTAATTAATGAGGGAGAAGCCCTCATTAATGGGATTAAGGAAGAGGCTTCATTTAATGTTTGCCTAGCTTGCTTGCTCACCCATCTATCATCCATCATGTGAGGATGCAACAAGAAGGCCCTCACCAGGCACTATTTGCTGGAATATTGATCATCAACTTTTTTGCCTTCAGAACTATGAGAAATAAATTTCTATTCTTTGTAAATTACCCAGTTTCAGGTGTTCTGTTATAGCAGCACAAAATGATCTAAGACAGGAGGTGATTAGATAACGAGGGTAGAGCCCTCATGAATGGCATTAGTGCCCTTATAAAAGAGGCCTCAGACAGCTGTCTTGACCCTTCCACTGTGTGAGAACACAGCTAGAAGGTGTCGTCTAGTAGGAACAGGCCCTCACTTGACAACAGATCTGTTGGTGCAGATTGGACCTCTTAGCCTCTGGACTGGACAAAATCATTTTCTGTTGATTAAAAGCTACACAGTCCATAGTATTTTATTACAGCATATCAAATGGACTAAGACAGATTGGATAAAAATAACAGGACTAGAAGAATTGTAACAAAGAGGCTGAAATCATGGAAATGTGAATGGATCTTTCTGAACCAAAAGAATATGAAGATATTCCCATGGAAATGGTCTCATGAAATGTCTACTGCAGGGGAACTTTTCAGTAATTTATTTGACATCACAGCCCTTCCTCTGGATGACAGTCAGTTTTCTCCTCCCACTCCCTAGCCCCTTGCTTGCTCAATAGGCCCATTTACAAACTGGTAAAAATGGTAGCTATGTGTTAGTTCAACAATATAGACTTCTTACAACGGCTGGTTGGAATACTACTACTGCTTATTGCCTAGTCTGCCAACAGCACAGGCCAATGTCAAGCCTCTGGTATAGAACTGTATCCCTGGCTGAGCAGCCAGCCATTTGATAGAAGTGCTAATACTTTCCATAATGAAGGAGAGAGGAAGTTAGCCTCATGAAAAAGATATATTTTTACATAAAATGTGCTTTCCTTTCCATAGCATGTAGCTAGATAGAACATTGGAATGTTCTGCTGAAGGCTCAGTTAAGGTACCACCTCCAATGCCATGGGGCTTTCCTATAGGATGCAGCATATACATGAAATCAAAGACCAAGATATGGTGTCTCCTTCCTTATAATTCGTGAATTTAGGAATTAATGCATAGAGGTAAAGTGGACTGTATCTCACTATTATATACAATCACTATATTAAGGGACACTATGAATTGTGGCCCCTCAAAATGTATATTTTGAAGCCCTACAACCCAATCTGACCGTATTTGGAGATAGGGCTTTTAGGAGGTAATTAATATTAAAAGACTTCATGAGGTGGGGCTCTAATTTGATAGGATTGGTGGTTTTGTAGGAAGAGGAAGGGAAAGATATCTCTCTCTGTGTAGACACACACACACACACACACACACACACACACACACACACACACACTCTCCCTCTCTCTCTCTCTCTCTCTGTCTCTCACTGAGGAAAGGCCATGTGAGCGCAAAGCAAGAAGTCAGCTTTCTGAAAGCCAGAGAGAGAGCCCTCACCAGAACCCAAAAATGCTGGTACCCTGATCCTAGACATCCAGCTTTCATAACTGTGAGAAAATAAATTTCTGCTGTTGAAGCCCCCCAGTCTTGGTATTTTTTATGAAAGCCCAAGCAAACTAAGACAAAGAATTTTTGCTTCCATCTCATGATCTTATACTATAGGCACTCAGAGGTTTTAGTGTTCATGGTAGAACACAGTACTTGTTTGAATAAATTGGAAGCTGAGACTGCTCCGTTGTCATTTTTGATGCTGCAAGCTGCTGAACAGGGAGAGAAAGAGTTCATTATATTGTTAGCATGATTGAGCTCCATTACCTAGTGAAAATGGGTTGTTTCTATACAATGTAAGCAAGAAAGTCACAGAACTGAAGGCCTTTACTGGGCTTACTGAAGTTTTAGTACTTCACTGTGTAATAATTAGATCAATGGAAAAAAGAAAAAATAAGGCAAGATCACAAAGCACTTAGATTTTGTGAGAATTAAAATTTGCATAATTCTACCAGTAAGTAAACCCATCCATTTGGAATGCTGGTAGAGAGTAAAAGAAATATAGAATTAGAGGAAGACAAAGACAGGTATACCTACTGAGGCTTGCCTTATGTCCAGTTACAGAGACAAGAACTAGAAAAAATAAATAGATGCTATCAATTTTCTCCCCATTTTTTCTTGATATCTTTGAAAAAAAAGAACAGAAACATTAGCTAACATTTTCAGTTTGAAGTACGAGCGTGACTGAACTGACACCATGACATGCCAACCTGATAGGAAAGCTGAGGGTATTTTGTACATTCCTTCTCTGGGGAACATGAGGAAGAAAGACAAGTGTAGGAGCTAAAGGACAAAGAGGTAGACTGTCATTTATCTTCCATTTTCACCATTTCCATTCAATAGTCAATGGAACTATTGCTATTAACAGATTCATTCTGCATCCCTCCTTTCTCCCTGTTGATCCTAGGAGGCTTGCCTGTGTGAACAGGGCTCCAGTAACGTTTGATACTAATTGGAAGTGACCAATGGAAAGCCTTGATGGCATAGCAGTCAGAGGTAGGAAAGTGGGATCAGGGGTTTCATTTGGGGTTCCACCACCTCCTATTTCCACTTTTGAAAGTGTCTAGCATTCCACACACATGCTGTGTAATCTCTGTGCCTTTTTATACAACATGTTCTGTCTGAAATTTTCTTTCCTCTTTTGCCTTGGAAAATCATCCATGAGAGTAAGTTCAGGTGTAGCCTTTTCAAAGAAACCTTCCCTGACTGTTCAAGTCATTCTTGCTGCTCTTCTTTTGTACTTTCATTTTATTTTTGTGTATATCAAGGTCATTGTTCTAAATATAATATATAGTAACCACCAGTCTATGAAGTACTCTCTTCCCCAAGACTGTTGATCAAATTTTCTTTATATTTGTATTGCAAGCTATAAACACAATACCGGGCATTTAGTAGGTTCTCAGGAACACTTGTTAAAGAGTCAATGAGAGAACAGAAAGGGTACAGAGTGACATTGAGGGATTTTGGAAGGTGATTTACCAAGGTAGCCCTCAGGATATTGGGACGGTGTTGGTGAGTGGAAGGACAGCTGTACAATAGCAGATGTTGAAAACAAACTTCTTGACTTATGTGTTTTGTTTATAAATAGTTTTAAGTTGGAATGCAAAGCCTTTGATGCAATGGAGTTTTATTAATATTCATTAGTTGAAGGTAAACAGAATTTTAAAAAATGAGACTATGTCTAAAAGCAATGGTATCCTAGAAATGCCAGTACAGATCCAACATGTATTTCTCCACTGCGGCTATTCCTAGCTACTTCTAAGCCCGGAGCAAAACTGTTTTCCAAGACTGACTCCCACTTGTAAATGCCCTAGCTAAATGCTGAAGGCAGTTTAAAATTGAAAAATTAAGCGCTCAAGAGAAATTCTCATAAACACTTTAAAGACACTTACTGACTGAGCTGTCCTTAATTCTATTAAACTCCTGATATCCATTCCCATTCTAAGCTATGAATGTAACTCTAGTAGTTTACTACATACATTTTGGACAGCAGACATAATAAGCTATCTTGATTTAAAATTATGTTATGAGTCAAAGTTGCATATGTAAATTTATCCTGAAAAATTAAGAGAAAGCTATCATTTCTAGGGAAGATTTTTCTTCTATAAAATACTCTATGATGTTCTAATTTAAGAAGTACTCATAGTAGAATTTGGAAAAAAATTCAAAATAGAATGTATTTCTAAAATAAGTGTATATCTTAAAACTTAGGATGTAGAAGACATTTAAAAAATATTTGTGGAGTGCCTGAATCCTAGATTGTTTGCTGAAATTGAAAATTGATTGAACTATTACTATTAATCATATTAACTACAACAAGAAGATTTTCTCTTACCCTGCCTTCAGGTATCTGGAGCAGCATATGGTGACGTGCTGTACATATATAGATAAATGTGCTGTAGGAGTCACTGCCCATAATCAGCTACGAAACTATAAGTTATACGTGTATGCCTCAAGTATTTTTAAGTACTTCCTTTCTGAATATTGTAGTCCTGCTGTCTCTTTCTGCTAATGTGGTAAAGTGGACTTGTTCTAAGATTACCATGTTCTGAAGATTTATTTTTCTATACTCTGCTTGGACGTAAGCATGCTGTTGTAAGAAATATAGTGAGACGTGTTTATTGAAAGCATATCAATTTCCCACTTCTCCAATAGATAATGAGTCATTCATTGTCTTCCATTTTGGCAACCTCTACAACCATGTACAGAAATTACACCTGCAGACACTTCATAATGCATATATAACATTTCTTTTAAACAAACACAACAGTAAAACTTCACCAAATAAGCATATTTTTACACTGGAAAAGTTGATGAGCTACTGTCAAAACCATACTTGGGAGTATTATAGCCTCACAGCTCTTGGTGATGTAAATAAAGAAAAAAGATGTGTCATATGTGGATAATTGAAATGCCAGTTTATCTGCTTCTTTTTAGGTTTGGATGTTGATTGGTATTTATTCCTCCAGATTTTTCTTTTCTTTTTTTTTGATCCCTAGAATTTCTGTTGCTACTTTACATTACACATTTGAAAACTAGGGTATCCTTTTTCAAAATTTGAAATAAAATGAAAACACAAACACTGATTTTATGTTAGACCAAACAGTTTGAGATACATGATTTATATGTTTGCATTTTATTTCTCTTTGTAATTTCTGCACATTTTCACTGAATTCTTGAATATCATGACATCAGGAAAAAATATGTTTTATTTCTGTGTAAAGAAATTTGTTGTTACTCCTTTGTAACTTTTTCTCCATCAAAATGAGAATTTCAAAATTGTCATGCCACAGCAAATCTGATGAGATGGAACAAATGAACTGACAAGTGAAATAGAAGTTTAAGTGCATTTTACATTTGTCTCATTAACCTTTTCCTCTCTATAGTCTAATTTATTCTTACAGAGAGGGTACAAGTTTTAAAATAACCTTGTAGTTCAATTTCAATGTCAAAAGCATTTGTAAATTGCCTTGTAGTTACCTAAAGTTTTACATTTACTCCTTAGGAAGTAAGAAATAAAGCAAAACAATATGTCTGCTAACTCTATATGGGATATTCAGTTTTTGAATGGGTAAATGTAACTTTTCAACATTTTCATAAATCATGAACAGTATGGACCTTCCTTTAAAATTTCTGACTAAATTATTATAACAATTGAGTCTAAAATTATTTCATGTACTATTTTAAAATCATTGTCAATTAAATCATAACGTAATTTCTTATGTAATTTTTGATTATTTTGAAATCAAAATGATCAAGACTTATGTGGACATTTTAATCATGTGTAAAAACTGCATACCGATAAAGGAAAATAAGCAAAATAAATTGGTTCGGATATTCTTGATGTCAGCAAAATGACACCTAGAGACTCCTGACATCTATCCCCCAACAAGAAAGGACCAAGGTAATGAATAAACAGAAAAGATTTACCTGCAGTGTCAAAGGGGGACTGTTAGAATGCATTTGGCAAGTGGAGAGGCACCTCTGGTGACAGGAAGTTCAGGGGGACAGAGTGGAGGTATTCAGCCTCTGCAGCACCATCTTCCCCATAAGGATTGAATTTGCCTGGCATCAGGAGTTACTTCCTGTTGTGAGAAAAAATGTGCCCTCTTCAGGGGGAGGGCAGGAGCCACTGCCCCTTTCCAGCTCTGGGGCACTATCTTCATTATACCAAGTCCACACTGGTAGTCGAATGCCACAACCTCCGCACTACAGAGCCTCGGCCCAGGATCAGCTGTGACTCTAGTTGCGCACAGTAAGGAAACCAACTACCACTCCCTTTACTTCCAGCCAGAGGAACCGTCAGGCAGTCCTGACTGTTGTGAACCCGCCCTTAGCCAACTAAACTGCTTCAAAGTCTCCTCTATGTGGAGTGGCCCTCAAGTCTCTGAGCAGCTGCCATGCTCTCCAGCTGGTGGAGTGGCAACACACTTTTATTCAGGGCCTAAGAAGCAGCCATGGTACCCATCCCACTACAGCTAAGCCCCAGCTTGCCCAATGGCCCTGCACCTGCTTTAGGGCTTGAGAAACAGCTGTGAAGGCCCCCTTGGCTGACCCACCCCAGGCCAACCAAGCATCTGTGCACCCACAACCTTGGAGTGAGAAAGAGCGCCACAAGCTGCTCCTGGTAGGCAAGCCCACACCAGTCAAGCAGCTGTGTGTCTGCTGGGCCCAAGAAACAGCCCTAGAGCTGCCCCTGGCATGTCAGCCTCCAGGCAAACTGAGCAGCACTGCACCCACCTCCTGCGCCTGAGAAGCATCCATATGGGCCACCCCAGCAGACATACTCCCAGGCCAGGCGAGCAGCTATGTGCCCATGTCCTGGGTCTGCAAAACATCCCCATGGGCTGTCCCTGGCAGGTATGCCCCCAGGCCAGTCAAGCAAACATGTACATGTGATCTTGGCCAGAGCAACAGACCTATAACCCCAGTACCAGGCCCAAGTTGGTTGGCACAAAACAGGCACACGTCTCTGACCTGAAAAACAGCTTATCTCCTTGCATCCCCTCTCCTTTTCTCCTCTCCCCTCCCTTCCCCTCCTCTCCCCTCCCCTCCTCTCCCCTCCCTCCCTCCCCCTCTCCCTCTCTCCCTCCCTCTCTTTCTTTTTTTTCTTCCTCTTTCTTCTTTCCTTTCTTCTCTTCTCTTTCCTTCTGTTTCTTTCTCCCTTTTTTCTTTCTTTCTCTCTTTCTTTCTCTTTCTTCCTCTTTCTTCTTTTCCTTCCTTTCTTCCTCTCTTTCTTCTCTTTCTTTCTTTTCTCTTTCTCTCTCTCTCTCTCTCTCTTTCTCTCTCTCTCTCTCTCTCTCACCACTCTTATTCAACATAGTACTGGAATTCCTAGCTAGAGAAATTAAGCAAAACAAGAGCATTTAAATGGGAAAGCATAAAGTTCAAATCTTCCCTATTTGCTGATGACATAATCTTACATGCAGAAAAACCTAAATTCTCCACCAATAGAGAACTAGAACTGATAGAAAAATGCAGGGCAGTTACAGGATACCAAATTAACATAAGAAAATCAATAGTGTTCCTATACCCAAACCACAAACTACATGAAAAAGAAATTAAGATGTAAATCCCACTTACAATAACTATAAAAAAAAACCTAGAAATAAATTTAACCTAGGAGTTGAAAGATCACTAAAAAATAAACTAAAAAGCTCTTATGAAAGCAATTGAAGATACAAATAAATGAAAAATCCCATGCTCATTAATCCAAATAATTATAACTCTTAAAATAACTGTACTAGCCAAGCAATCTACAGATTCAATGCAATCCTTATCAAAATACCCATGACATTCTTTACAGAAAGAGAAAAAAATTCTAAAATTTGTATGTTACCACAAAAGACCCTGAATACTCAAAACAATCTTAAACAAAAAGAACAAACCTATAGTAATGACACTATCAGACTTTGACATATACTACAAAACTCTAGTAACAAAACCATCATGGTGCTGGCATAAAAATGATCGCATAGACTGATGGAACAGAATAGAGAATACAGAAATAATTTCACACATCTACAGCCAACTGATTTTTGACAAAGGCACCAAGAACATATATTGGGGGAAAGAGAGACTCTTCAATAAATGATCTGGGTAAAAATGGACATCTCACCCTAGACAAAAATTAACTCAACATGAATTAAAGACCTAAATGTAAGACCCAAGACTATAAAGCTACTAGAAGGATATACTGGGAAAACATTTTCAGACTTTGGTCTGGGAAGAGATTATATGAATAAGACCTCAAAAGCATAGGCAACAAAAGCAAAAATAAACAAATGGGATTATGTCAAACTAAAAAGCGTCTGCACAGCAAGTGAAATAATCAAGAGAGTGGAAAGAAAGCCAACATAATGGAAGAAAATATTTGTAAACTATTCATCCAACAGGGGATTAATATTCAGAATATACGAGATATTTGAATATTGCAACAGAAAAGAAGGAAGGAAGGGAAGGAAGGAAGGAAGGGAGGGAGAGAGGAAAGAAGGAAGGAAGGGAGGGAGGGAACGAGGGAGAGAGGGAAGGAGAAACTGTCCTATTTAAAAATGGGCAGGGGCAGGCCAGGGGTGGTAGCTCACACCTATAATCCCAACACTTTGGGAGGGTGAGGCCAGCAGATCACTTGAGGTTAGGGGTTCCAGACTAGCCTGGCCAACATGATGAAATCCCATTTCTACTAAAAATACAAAAATTAGCACAGCGTGGTGGCACACCCCTGTAATCCAAATACTCGGGATGCCAAGACACAAGAATCCCTTGAACCCCGGAGGAGGAGGTTGAAATGACCGGAGATCATCCATTGCATTCCAGCCTGGGCAACAGAGTGAGACTCTGTCTCAAAAAATAAAAAAAAGAAAAGAAAAGAAAAAGTGGACAAATATCAAAAGAAGACATACAAATGGCCAAGAAATGAGTTTTTTTCAAAAAGCCCATTACTAATTATCAGGGAAATATGAAACCACGATGAGGTATCATGTTACCCAGTTAGAATGCCTGTTAACAGCACAATACGTAATAAATGCTGGTGAGGATGCAGAGAAAAGAGAACTCTTTTACACTGTTGGGAATATAAACTAGTACAGTTACCATGGAGAACACTATGGGGGTTTCTCAAAAAAAACTACATATAGAACTACCATATGATCCAGCAATCCCACTACTGGGCATTTATCCAAAAAAAAAAAAAAGGAAATCAGTATATCAAAGAGACATTTGCACTCCCATGTGCTTTGAAGTACTGTTCACAGTATCCTAGATATGGAATCAATCTAGGTGTCCAACAACAGATGAATAAAGAAACTGTGTCATATATAGAAAATTGAATACTATTCAGCCATAAAAAAAGATTAAATCCTATCATTCATGACAACATGGATGGAACTGGGGGACATTGTGTTAAATGAAATAAGCCAGAAATAGAAAGCTAAAACAGTGCATATTGTCACTCATATGTGGAAGCTAAAAAAAAGTTGTTCTCATGGAAGTCAAAGGTAGAATGGAGGATATGAAAGGTCAGGAAGGATAGGGGAAAAGGGGCAATCGGGAGAGATTTGTTAAGAGATACAAAATTACAGCTAGATAGGAAAAATAAATTCTATTCTTCTATAGCACTATAGAATGACTATAGTTAACAGCAATAATTTCAAATAGCTAGAAAGAGGATATTGAATGTTTCCAACACAAAGAGATAATATGTGTTTGAATGATAGCCATGATAATAACCCTGATCCGATCACTATACGTATATGTATCGCAACATCACTATGTACCCCATAAATATGCACAATTATTATGGTCACTTATAAAATCTTAAAAAGCCAAGTCACTTCACAACACTAAAATTCACTGAAATGTCCAGGCACGGTGGCTCATGCCTGTTATCTCAGCACTTTGGGAGACTGAGGCTGGCAGATCACAAGGTCAAGAGATGGAGACCATTCTGGCTAACATGGTGAAACCCTGTCTCTACTAAAAATATTATAAATTAGCCAGGCATGTTGGCATGAGCCTGTAGTCCCAGCTACTTAGGAGGCAGAGACAGGAGAATCAGCTGAACCTTGGAGGCAGAGGTTGCAGTGAGCCAAGATCGCACCACTACACTCCAGCTTGGGCAACAGAGCAAGATTTGTCTCTAAATAAATAAATAAATAAATAAATAAATAAATTCAGTGAATTATAGTTATTTCCAAGTAGAAGCTGTATATCAAATGTGGGCACAAGGCAAAAATTAAAATGTTTCTAAAATTTCTTCGTATTCAGAATCTGACACTCCTGAATTACTTTTTGAATTGGAGTTACAAAATTTTTGTTTGTCTACATAATATCATTCTTTGTGTTTCTCTTAAGTAGAGTTCTAGTATTATTGCCAGAATTTTCTTCCAAGCTGCTGATCCTAATTTTATAAGTTTTGAGGCACATGCACACAAAAAAATGACAGCTATAACATCATGACATTCACCTGCTTTACAGTCTTTGTAATATAGATTCTTATTTCAGACATACTGAAATATGAAAAAAAGTCACTTAGAATCACCTATGTTATAATGATAGTGCAAGAGTATTTTATCTGTCCTGAAAAATAAAATAACCACTGTAGCAAGATCAACTACATTATTCCAACCATCCTGCAATTGCATTATATCCTGGAAAATTAAGAGAGCTAAAAGTGATTCAAAGTAAAAGATGAAAAAGTGTGTGACTGAGGGTAACCAACATCTCATGATAAAAGTTTTGGAAAATAAAGTGAAATATTCAGCTTTTCTTTCAAAAAATATTGGTTGGACTTTTAAAAATACCACAGGCTATTCTATGATTCTATGCCACAGGATTCGTGATTCTATATATGTCACTCCAAAATGTTCTACTTCTGTTCATCAAAATACTAAATTGATCATGCTGTAGCTAATTCATTACAATTGCTTAATTACTTCACAACTTATAAATAACCATGTTTAAAATAACAATAAATTATATGGACTTGTCTTTGAGAAATCTTTATAATAGTCTGAAACAGTGTTATGAAATTTTATTTCTTAATCATAAAACTGAGTACATTATTGCCAATAATCCAAAAAATTTCAGTTGGATTTTGTTTGTCTTACATCAAGTGTATCTAGACTGTCATAAATATAAGATCTGGCATGATCATTTATGTTAATAAGGTGGTTTGTGAAGATCTGAAAGAGATCTTTTCACCAAATTGCCTGAGATCATCATATTTAATGTTTAATACTTCCAACACAATTATGAGCAACTATTCACTTTGTCAAATTTTAAAAATCCAATTTAATTGCATTTAAATACATCCATCATACTATGACATTATGTCATTTGTATTATTTCAAAAATGTTTATTTACAAATACATTGTGTATCACTCAAATTAAGACAGTCACTGCATCATTTTTTCATTTGGTAGAGAAATGCAAATATAAAATATATCTCTATGATATAGTTTAGATAACACAAAATGTGCTCATGCTTCAGACTTTATTCAGGAAGTAGCTCTTAAACACAGAAAACTAATCAACAAGAAATTGGATGAGGAAAAGAGAAAGAACAATGTGAACAGAAAGAGAAGGAGGAGATGTTAGACTGATTGATATGTGAGAAATGTCGAAAAACCCCAAGCTTAAAATTGGTTTCAAAATATCAAGTGTCTGCCTGTTGCATTGCAACTAAAGATTTTTGCTGAATTTCTTGATAAGGTATGATGTTTCAGACTTGAACTTAAATATGGACTGAAGTTAGCGACTCTGTCCAAATTCTCAGCTTTCTTAAGTAAAAAAGATTGAAGACTCTCAGATAAAAGGAAAATAATGAAAACATTTCAAAATTCCTTTAACTGAATTTCCTTTTTAAAGTAGATTTAATAATGAAATGACAATATTTCTGTACATAAAATCTAATATTGAGTAGTCTTTGTTTTCATTGTGAATTAAAAATTGTGTTCTAGGAAGAAAAAGACATATTCTGCAATATTACAAAAAAATTAAATGACAGATTATTCATATCACAATAACATAATTTTAAGTTTTTAAATGATACTGAATTATATTTAGACAATATACTAAACAAAGTGTTTACATTTAAAAATTTCAAAGGGGTAAAATGTCATTCTGCCAGCTGTTTAAATTTATTCAGATAAAGAGGTACCATCTATACTTTCAGCAACTCATCCAAACTTTAAAAATCTTATGGGAAGTCACTGGACTTTATGCTGCAGCTTGAGCTATTTTACAGTGCCTTTAGTAAAAATAATTTTTAAAAAGTCTGGTTACCCTTCTCAGTACAATGAAGAAAGATTGAAATTCTCATTCTATAGACTCATTTTTGCTCATAGCATCTCATTTAATCCCTACCAAGTGGTCAGTGTCATATGTACCACAAACCCATACATATATTCATACATATACACATAAAGAATTAATGTTAGAGATAGAATTAAGATTGCTAATGAGCTGATCTTAAAATAGGGAGATTATTTTGGATTATCCAGTCAGGTCCAGTGTAATCACATCAGACCTTAAAAGTGAGACAAGAAAGCAGAAGAGTGGATCAGAGAGATAAGAGAAAAGAAGAAAGCAATTTGAAGTACGAGAGGTACTTACCTACTGGCTCCGCTGAAGGAATTGGACCGTGAGCCAAGGATGGCAGGTGGCCTTTAGAAGGCAGTAAAAGCCCTCAGATAGCCAGAAAGAAAACAGGATCCCAGTCCTATCAGGAAAAGGAACTGAGAATTCTGCTAACCACCTGCAAGAACAAGGAGAGGAATCCTCCTACAGAACCTCCAGAATGGAACTCATTCCTGTCTACACTTGAATTAATATTAACAAATTAATGAATATATTAATATTTCATATGAAATTAAATAGTATGTACATATACGTTATATATAATTATATTTAATGCCTCCTCGTAGAAATTTATTTGGGAAATTAAGAATTGGATTAAGTATTAAGGAAGCTTTCACATGTTATCATGGACATGAATACAAGCAGTTTTGTTTAGCTTCTGGTTGCCTTGTCCATGAAATGAAATGCATTGCATTTTGAACTAGTAGAGAAGTGATAGTGGCACATTTTTCTCTGTAATTGTCAATTTTTTTCTAAATACCGAACATATAGTTTATGTTAAATTCAGAAAATAACAAACTTTATTTCTTCCCTTTTTAAATGGACTCTTCTGTCACATTACTATGTAAGTTCCCACTGTTTTCAGCTTGGCTGCTCTATATACTGTAGCCATCATTGAATGAACATAAAATGGACTATATAAGAGAAAAGTTCCTAAGCTGAAAGAAACATTATCTCTTCATTTCTGTTACATCTTCCTGTATTCTCTAGGATCTCTATGCTCATTGCTGGGCTTAAATATTTTCATATACCATAACCCTCTTTATTATCATCTTTATGTCTACCATAGATCTGAGTTTTATTCAAATATTGAGGTTGTAGTACTATAGTTCTGGCTGAATTGCTTTATTCTTCTATAATAAGTATTAATTTGGTGGGTGTAAATATTAAAGATCTTTCTCTCTGAGCAGAGTAATAAAAATTTCATTTCATTACTTCTCCAGTAATCTACCTTTATAAGAAGACACTAAAACTCAGTTTTGACAAGATATCAACATAACATTATCATTTGCATTTTCATACATTTTCTGTTCAACATCATTTGTGAATTCTTATGTCCTCATTCATTGACATAAATTTGGGACTTGCAATAAAGTTCAATATCTGAAATGTCAAACAACAACAAAAAGAATCCCCAAAAGAAATGTAATCACAGCCATTTCTTGGGGTCCTATTTTGTTAGGTTCCAGCTCATCCCTATAAACCTAAGCTAGATACAACTCTTCTCTTTCTATCTGTTGTCATGGAGCCACTCAAGGGCATTGCCCATCAAAACAACACTGATAGTTTGTGTGGGTTACGAGTTAGCTCCCCATCTGGGAGTAATAGTAATCCACAGTCTTACTGCTCCATCTCATTTACCTTTCACCCTAGTCCTCACTTTTGTATTCCACTACTTGAAAGAGTTCATTTCACATGCTAAGACATCTACACAAATAAGAGCTATAGACTTGGGAGATAGATAACATGCCACAGATAGTATTAAGAACCAATAATCTCCTTTTTGGGGGCACCTTTATTTTCTATGTTGCTTAGTTAATAGCAAATTTAATTGCAACATGGAAACTTTAAATTTTGTAAATGTTTTAAAAACTTTTAGATGCTTTTCTCTTGAAACAGAAGTCTATATACTGTAACCAATAATTTGAAGCCTCCTATAAGGAACATTTTTCTAGATCACAAACTGTTCTTTAATCAGAAAGTAACACAAGCTAAATAAACAATATGATGTCTGAAGTAACTAAACAAACACCAACTCATATCAAAAGATCAGTTTTCAGATTGTATAACTATTACATATCCATCCAGATCTCAGGCTGTTTTGGACAAATGGGGATTTTACTGATATTTTCAGTCAGACCATATTTGGAAGATACCCTTTAATAGGAGATACCATATTTTAAGTTAAAATAATTGTTTATTACTCCATAGGGTTTTGTGAATCACACAATAAGGTCATATATATTAAATTACCCACTTACTTAATACATACATACTGATTATGTACTAGGACTATGTTGCTATTAAGGCCATGTGACAAGTAAACCATAGATACTGCCATCAAGGAGCTTTGGGCATTGCTGTCAAACTGGAAATTGCTAGCCCTGCAATGGTGAGATTTGTAAAAGGCAAAAATAGCTGAATTCAACGTTTGAAATGTTTTACAAACAAAGTAATGGTAGTGGTTGGGTATACTGATGAGTCAAAAATAGTTATTAAAGATGAAGTGAAATTACTACATAAAAGAAATCTGGAAAAATTACCAATATTTTAAAAATATTAAGTTAAACACATATTTAAGAATTTTTAAATGCATGATTTAGTGCGCCATTTTTTTGGTTTTCTGAAAACTAAAATAGAAATGACTATTCTAAGAAAAGCATACCTGCAGTGAAATGAGTATAAATCCAGATGTTGGTTTAACATCTTGTTTATAGAACAAATAGAATAAATGAGATTTGTTAAATTAAAGCAAAAATATATAAACAATTAGGATTTTAAGATTATATTTTTAAATTTAATAACTTTATTACCGTATAGTTGAAATTCAATAAAATATACATGTGGTAAATTTGATGTTTTGACATAGGTCAGTATATAACCATGAAATCATTTATATAACCAAGGTAAATCCTAGTTTTCTTGTGTCTGTCTAATCCTTTTATCTAACTCCTTTCCTCTCCATCCCATCCCTAAGCAGCTACTAATATTATTTCTGCCAATATATATTTGTCTGCATTTTCTAAAATGTAATGAAATTGGAATCATTCAGTATGTACTCAATTTTGATAGCTTTTTTCACTCAGCCTAATTATTTTGAGACTCATCCATGTCCTCATACATATCATCTGTTCATTTCTTTCTATTGCTGAGAAGTGTTTTATTGCATAGAAACACTATTTGTATGGTAGTAACATGGGAATAACTCATTTTGATGAAAATTTGGGTTGTTTCCAATTTTTGGCTATTACAAATAAAGCTATGAATATTCACTGGTGTGTTGACATACATTTTCATTTCCCTGGGATAATTACTTAGATGTGGAATGGCTGGATATCTGATACTGTAGGTTTGCAGTAACAAACTAAGAACCATTTTCCAAAGCAATTGTACTATTTTCCAGTTGCACCAGCTTTAAGAGAATTGTGGTTCCTCTACATCCTTACCAACATTTGGCATGGCCAGTCTTTAATTTCAGCTATTCTAATGATTGTGTAGTACTTTCTAATTATGTATCTAATTTGCATTTCCGTAATGATTAACAAGGTTGAACATCATCTCCTGAGCCTTTCATCTGTAAATCTTTGGTGAAGAGTTTATTCTAACATTTTGAGCATTTATATTGGGTCGTTTTCTTATTGCTGAACATAGAGAGTTTTGCATATATTCTAGAAATTAGTTCTTTATCAGATACATAATTTGGAAATGTTTTCTTTCAGTCTGTGGCTTGTCTTTTCCTTCACTTTAATGGTGACTTTTGAAGTAGTGATTTTTTTTATTTTGATGAATACTAATTTATCATTTTTTTCTGGAATGTACTTTTGTTATCATATCTAAGAAATATGTGCACAATTCAAGGTAAAATTTTTTCTCTTTTTTTTTCTGAAAGTTTTACAGTTTCAGATTTTATATTTACGGCTATGATCCATTTTGAATTGAGTTTTCTATATGCTATTACAAAGTAGTAATCAGAGTTCAATTTTTTTCTTTTTATCTATGGACATACAATATTTGCAGCAATATGTTTTGAAATGATCATCCTTTCTCTACTGAATTTCTTTTGCACATATGTCCAAAATGGTTTTTCATATACACATGGGTCTATTTCTGGACACTCTTTTACACCATTGCTCTATTTATCTGTCTAAAGCCAGTACTACACTTATTTTAGCTTTATAATGAGTCTTCAAATCAGGGCATATTAGTTCTCCTGTTTTATTGGTTCCTTTTTCAAAGTTGTTTGGATTTTTCTAGCTCATTTGAATTTCCACATAAGCTTTAGCATAAGGTGATGTCAAGCTTGACAAAAACAACAACAAGAAAAAGAACAACTGCCGGGGTTTTCACTGGTATTACACATAATTACATTAGAAGACATTAACATCTTAACAATAGAGTCTTTTTAACCCATAAAACAGTATTCACTTAATTTGTTTAGGCCTTCCTTAATTTCTCAGTAATGTTCTGAAAGTTTCATTGTTCAGATCTTGCATATAGTTTGTCAAATTTATGTTTAAGTATTTTATATTAGGGCAAATGACATTTAAACATTCTTTGATTATTTATTCCTAAGATATAAAAATACAATTAGTTTTTATGTTGATTTTGTACCCCGAAGTCTTGCTAAACTGATTTATTAATTCTGTTAGCTTTTTTTGTAGAGTCTTTTAAATTTTCTGTTTAGATGATCGTGTTATTTTTGAATAAAGAAACTTTTTTTTTTCTAAACAGGATGTATTTTATTTCTTTATTTCTTGCCATAATGCACTGGGTAAAAAAGAACTCATTTCTAGAATGTATAAAGAACCCCCAGTACTCAACGATATGAAAACAGTCTCTTACTATTAAGTATGATGTAACTGCAGGTTTTTCATAGTTGCCTTTTTTCAGGTTTAAGAAGTTCCCTTATGTTCCTAGTTTTTAAGAGTTTGTATAAGGCATATAATTAGATTTTGTCAGATGTTTCTCTGCTTCTTTTGAGATGATCATATGGTGTAAAATTTTAGTTTGTGGGTATGGTGATTTCTGAATGTTGAATAAAATTTTCATTCTTGGGATAAATTCCACTTTGTTATGATGAATTATCCTTTTAATATATTGCATTTGCTTTGCTAATATTTTGTTTTAATTTTTCAATTCTCTGTTGGTTCAATCAATGCATTGTTATAATGTGTTTCCCAGGTTTTGGTATTAGGATAATGCTGGCCTCATAGAATAAACTGGAAAGTGCTATATACATGCAGTTTTCTGGAAGAGTTTTTAGATAACTGATAAAATTTGTTTATTCTGTATATTGTAGAATTTTCCAATTAAACCACTGGGGCCTAGAGTTTTCCTTGTAGAAAGATTATAACTGTGTATTCAGATTCTTTAGTAGCTAGGGGGTTATTTAGACTGCCTATTTTTCTAAGAATAAGTTTGTATACTATGACTTTCAAGAAATCTAGCCATTTTATCTAAGTTGTCAAATCTACTAGCATAAAATTTTTACATAATATTCCACTAGTGACCTATTAATATCTGTAGAATCTGTAGTAGCATCACTTTCTCAGTCCACACATTAGCAATTTGTGTCTTCTCTCTATTTTTCTTGGTCAGCCTAGCTGAAGGTTTGTTGACTTTTTGATTTTCTCAAAGAAAAAGTTTGTTTTCATTGATTTTCTCAATTTTTTTCTGTTATATTTCTTTCATTTTTCTTCTTCTGCTTACTTTGATTTTTATTTGTCGTTCTTTCTTTATTTTTAAAGGTAAAATCAGGTCATTGATGCGGGACATCTATTTTCTCCTGATATAAAAATTGAAGGCTATACATCCACCCCTCCCACTAGCTACTGCTTTATTAACACCATTCAGATTTTGGTACCTGGTATTTTCATTTCATTTAATTCTATTCAAAATATTTTAACTTTCTCTTTGATTTCTGTTTATGGGTTACATACTTCGTATAGATACACTTTCTATCTGGAATCATTTTCTTCTCCTGAAGGACTTTCTTTACGTTTCTTATTTTAGTCTTCTGGCCATGAATTCTTTCAGTTTTTGTATGTCTACAATTCTTTATTTTGCCTTTATTTTGAGGAAGTTATTTTTGGGTATATAATTCTACATTGATATAGTTTTCTTTTCATATTTGAAGGATGTTTCTCTACTATTTTCTTATTTGCATCATGTCCACAACACAACAAATCTTCTGTCATACTCTGTAGAGAGTATATCCTCTCTGCCTCTTTACTTTTAAGGTTTGCTTGTTATCACTGTTTTTGGTTTAACAAATTAGATTTTAGATATGTCTCAGTCCCCTTCATGGTGTGTGTGTGTGTGTGTGTGTGTGTATTTCTGTGTGTGTACTTGAGGTTCATTTGGCTTCTTGGATATGTGGGTTTTCTAATTTTTGAAATCAAAGTAATATTTTAGACCATTATTTCTTTAACCTCATTGCTTCAGAGTTTTCAATTACACATAATTAGGCTGTATGAAATTGTTCTATAGCTCACTGACCCCTTTTCATTGTTTTAGTTGTATTTTTTTTTCTCCATGCGTTTCATTTGGATAGATTCTATTGTTACACCAAGCTTATTACTCTTTCTCTAGTCAATGTTTAATCTGAAATTACCTCAATCTATTTAGTGTTGCTATAATAGAATTAACAGAGACTGGGAAATTATAAAGAAAACTAATTTATTTCTCATGATTCTGGAGGATGGGAAGTCTAACATCAAGGTGCCAGCATCTGATGAGGGCTTTCTTGATGCATCATCCCATGACTCCATGGCAGATGGTGAACAAGCAAGAGAGGGTACATAAAACAGGGGTAAGGGGGCTAAACTCGTTCTTATTATCATAAGCCCATTCCTGCAATAATGACATTAATCTATTCATTAAAAAGTGATCTAGCCACCTCTTAAAAGTCCCACCTCTCCACATTGTTGCACTGGGAATTAAGTTTCTAGCACGTGAATTTGAGGGATACATTCAAACCATAGTAGTCATTAATCTCATCTGGCTTATTTTTTCTCTCATTCATTTTGATTACTATCTGTAGAAGTTTGATTTAGATCTTTTAAAATATATTTTATTCTCTACTTAAATTTTTTAACACCTGGAATATAGGATAGTGACTTTCTTAATTTCCCTGTCTACTAATTCTAACAATTGTGTCTGTTCTGAGTGGTTTGATTGACTGATTATCTCTTCATCATAGGTTTTGTTTTCTTGCTTTGCATGCCTGGTAACATTTCTCTGGATTCTAGTCATTGTACGTTGTACAATTTTGAGTGCTGAATATTTTTGAATTCCTATATATATTCTTGAGTATTATTTTAGGATACAGGTAAATTATTTGGAAACTGTTTAATACTCTACAGTTTCACTTTCAAAAATTTGTTAGATTGCACCAGAGCTATGTCCCACCTAATACTTAGGGGTAATATGTCCACTACTGAGTATTCTATGTGCATATTCCTGACTATACTATATGATGCCCTGTGATTTATGAGGTATTCTAGTTTGCCTGACAGAAAGAGAGGCTATTTTCAATGCCCTGAGTGAGCATTGGATATTCCATTTAATCCTTTTGGATTGCTTTTCTGCAGCATTGGATAATTTCCTCACACACATGAGCTAATCAGTATTCTGGTGAATACACAGGGGAAATCTATAATTCTCTGGCCTTCGTCTTCTCTGCAGCAGTCTCTCCCCTCAGTAGTTTGTCCTGTGATCTCTTGCTACCTTGTCCTTTCCAGATTCTCAACTGCATCAATAGAACCCATACAGCCTGCCAGGTTCTGCCTGAGTTTTTCCTCCCTGAACCATGATCTGGACATTCTCTTGAAGCAATACAATGGGAAATCATAGGTTCACCTGACTGTCTCCCATTTTTTCTGGGATCACCATCTTGTATTGCCTATCAAACCATTGTTTGATATATTTTCCTTGATTTTTGGTTGTTTCAGGCAGGAGACTCCTTATTACTGTGTCCTGGATAGAGGTATAAATCTGCATTAGTTTTATAAACCCTACTGTGGATGATTTAATTCTGTGTCATCATAGAATACACCTATGTGATGAATTATGTTTTCAATTTTCAATTCAAGGGAGAGAATTTTCATAGCTTTCACCTTTGTGTACAAGTCATTATCATTGAAGATAGATTTCTTAAGGATTCATGACTTGCTTTTTTGTTTTTGTCCCTAGGAGCTAGCAAAATGCCAAGAATATGGTAGATTGATTGATGGCCTAGATGAATAGAAGGCTGAATGAAAGCATGTACAGAAGAAAATAAAAAGTAGAGTGTGGTGTTGAATATATATTTGTTATGAACTGAATGTTTGTCTTCTGTCCAAATTTACATGTTGAAAGCCTAGCTTGCAGTGACTGTATTTAGGAACCTGGTCTCTAAGAAGTAATTCAGGTTAAATGAGGTCATAAACGTGAATCCTTGATCTGATAGGATTAGTGTCTTTGCAGAAGAGACACCAAGAGCATACTCTTTCTCTCTCTCATTGTGTGCACATAAAAGAAATCATGTGAACACACAGGCATAAGGTTACTGCCTATAAGACAGAAAGAGAGCGCTCTCCAGAAATCAACCATGTTAATACTCTGATCTTGGAGTTTCAGCCTCCAGCGCATTGAGAAAATAAATTTCTGTTGTTTAGGTGACCCAATCTATAATATTTCATTATGGGAGCTGGAGCAGACAAATATCCTATCTAAATTGGATAGATAAATCAGAAAAAAAATATCAGTGGGAATCACCTAAGTTGCTGAAAATCTTTACAAGTCTTTAGAGACTACAACTAATGAAAATACAATTCTCCCAAACAGTTTTTCATGGTCTCCCACTAATAGTCAACTTTTCTTATTTAAGTTAAATCACTTTGGAGAAAAATATATTTTAGTTTTTTTTCAAAAGAAGTTTTTCATAGAACGACAAAAGCTGTCCAGAATAGTAGCATTTTACATAGTTCTCACTTCCAGTTGATATTCCCAAATTTCTGGAGCCCTATATCAGAAACTATAGGAAAGAGACTAATCATGGATGATATCCAGCAGATGGAAGTTTTTGCGGTTTTGACTTAAGGTGAAGATAGTTTGCTACATGCTTCTCAATTCTATGAAGATTAGGATGTTTAAAACTGTTAACATTAAAAAGACATATATTCTAAGAAAATGCATGCAAATTGTCAAATTGATAATGTTTGAACTTTCCTATTGCTTTTGTTTATTTTAAGAAAATCTAAGATGTATTTTCTTTTTATAGATCATATGAAGTCTTTAGAACTTCTGCTTGAGCTGTGTTAGAGTCCTTAGGACTAAACTTTATAAAGTCCTCTGCCACTTTCTACTATTGCTATTTTTAAAATTTGTTATTTGAAGAAAGATGACCATTCACTATAGCCAATACCTTTGTGTAAACTTCTTTTGAGTTAACAAAGCACTGAGAGTTCACAAAGCCCCATCAAATCAACCTTCACATCAACTCTCAGATATACATGGCAAGTAACAGCCTCATTTTTGAAGTAAGAGAACAGAAGCTGACAGACAATAAATGACTGTCTCTGGCAACCCCATTAAAAAGTGGTGAGGTCAGGTTATAACTGAGATCATGATCAGGTCTTAGGAGGAGTCCATCAACTTCTTAATTAGTGCTTATCTTTGGGTTAAAGTGGCCAATTGATGATTTGTATAGTTACAAATCTAGGCTTAAGATTTAATGCTTAATGTGAAAGAAGCCTATTACTCTTCATCTGACATTAAGAACATCACCCAAAGTAAACTCAGTAATATTTAGCATATTAATTTAAAATCAGAAAGGCAGAATGTTTTCCAGAACTGTGATCTCACATAGATAGATATTTGCCAGAAATGAGACTTCAGCCCCTTATGACTGATGTGAAGTTTCAAAAAACTTTAAAATAGCTGAAAATAATAAAAATTGTAGCATTTTGGAACAACTCTACTTCAGAAAATTTTCTGAAAGAAATCCCATTAGCAAATATAACAAATGGTTAGTGATACAAATAGGAGAAGATGGAAGGAATAATGAGATATCCTAGAGGAATCTTCTTTTAGTTATTAGTTCAAGATGGTTGTAGACTTCAAACTGAGTTCTTGGCAGGGAGAAAAAGAGATAAATCCTCTTTAATTCCCATAATGCTATTGTGACACTGGGTACTGTTTCTCTCAAAATAAAATGCAATACATCAAGGCTACATAGTATGTGGTTTGAAGTAAATGAAAGAACTATCTAATGCAGAAAAAAAAATTGGTTTAAAAATACCACTTTTCCTGCTCACCCTAATCATTACGTCTTCAAACAGTGGTGGGTACTGAATTACTTAGTATTTTTAATTTTATTAAAGGTAAGATTATTATTCTGAAGAGCGGGTTACAAATAAGGACCATGGTATGAAGTACATACAGTATGGCACTTTATCAATATCAACCCAAATCAAAGTTTCTCACTTTTTCCTTGACTAGTACCTGGTTGGAACACTGTCTAGCACATGGATAACACTAAGCAAATGTTAGCAATTACTGTTACTATCTACTTTTCCTAAATGAGATTTTTGTCAGTTTAGCACTTCACACAACTGCTAATCTGCAGTTTCTCAATTTTGTGAAACCTTCAATTTCATGTTCCCTGAAAGACACTCCTTTCAGAACTAGACAAGACACATGGCCACTAGAAAAATGTCATTCTTCTAGTAGCCAAGTGGAAAGATTTGTGACACTGGCTACCCATAAAGTTTAGGGACAAATGAGATAAGACTTGCCAATGTATTCTAGAAAGGATTACTAGTCACATCTTCAATCTCTACCATGATTTCTCTAAGTAGCATAGAGATTTTATTAGTCACATTTATTTACTATGTACCATAGTCCTCCATATCACCCTGTTATAACAAATTCGAGATCATTTTCTGAAAAACACCGTATCATGTTGTCTAAAACAATTCCTCTGAAAATTAGGCCTCTCTAAGTCATGTAGCATATGTGAAGGAAATGAGGTATTCAGGTTCTCAGTACACTGTGTCTGGTGGCCTGTTAGTTCACCATATTTTGGCATGGTGGAGTATAAAAACAGTGTTCTATGTTCAAATTAAATGAGATAGGTGTGTTAAACAAAGCAAAACAAGTTTCTATACTCTAGAATGTCTTAGAGCCTTGGCTGTCCAAATACATGTTATAAATTTCCTACGGGGAGCTACAGAACAGGCAGCATTTGCCAGACATATTTGCCTGTGGGACTTCAGGCATATTGGTAGAATCTCCCTAAGGAAAAACAGGTAAGGATTTGTTGTTGTAGCAGTCAATTTTAGTGAATTTTTGTGATTAAATCATAGCTCAGATATAGGAATATTTTAACCAATCAATCAATACTAATAGGGTTATAACTTACAGGAAAATGCATTTTATTAATTTTTAGTAGATCCTATCATTAGATCTAAAAGGATCTAATAAAATAAATAGCTTTATTAATTTTTCATAGAAAGGCCATAAAATTGAAGGTAAATATTGTACATACTCTATTAGATTTATAAAATATAAATCATATTTTTATAATTAAGGAAATGAGTTTTGATATATTTAAAGTATATTTTAGTTTAGAAAGAAAATCTGAATTATGGGTGAGATCCACAAGAAAGTAATAAAAATGATAAATTATGAGGGTATCGTTAACATTCACTACGTTTCTTACCCTCTTGTAAAAGTTGTCAAAATGAACAATAGGACTTCAATAAATATACTGTTCTCCTGAAAAAAAATAAAAATTTGAATAAAGTATTATAAAATATAATTTTAGACTTGTGATCTAAAAGTGAACATGTATAAATGTGAACTGGAGTTTTTTGTATTCAGGGTAAAATTAAATCGTCATGATGAATTTTCCATTGGAAAGATTAGACTTAAGGGATTGGTTTTAGTTAGGTATTTCAAAGTTTGAAAATATATGGAGATGTTGGTACTAAATAATTCATAGCTTAAAGGTTTGAAAATAAGACCTAACAACAAAAGATTAAGAAATCATAGCTAATTAACTTTGGAAATAGAAGAATCAAGGTAGGCTATCTGCAGGATGAGTTTAACAACGATGGTAGGAACTAGAAATATAATCATTAATAACATTGGTAGAAGAATAAGAATACAGCTTGGGAATTTTTTTTTTGATAGAAAAGAATATCGTGAACTGTTACATAATATAAAGCTTAAGACGTAGAAAGCAATGATGTATTACATTGATATATACTATTTCGTTTTTAAATGTAAATAAATTATATATATATTTCCTTTGAGATAGATATATATACATAAAATATATATACATAAGATATGTATATATTATATATACATAAAATATATAATATATATATCTATCTCAAAGGAAGATATTTCCTTTGTGTAAGGAAATCCTAATTTCCTTTGAGATAGTTCCTTACACAAAGGGCTATTTTAAAGTTTCTGAAGACCCTGCCCAAGTGAGAATGCTTGATAATGTAACGTATGGACAAGTCAACCAACCAAAGTTTTTAGTGATCTATTTTACAGTGGAAAATTAGATGAACCAGATAAGCAAAGTTGTTAAGATAAGAAAGTGATATAGCCTACTGTCTCTTCATATATATGCAAAATGTGGATGGTAATACACACATTTTTGATAGGGTTATTAAATATATTGTAAATAAAATATCTGGCCAATAAAGATAGCACTGCTTATTGATAACTTACAGATTTTTAAATTAATGTTATAGGTATGTTAATGGAGATTCAGAAAAAATATGATATAAATAACAAGAGAAATGCCTGAGATCTGAATCTATCTCCCTGATTTATAACTCAGTGCCCTCTCTATCCCACCATAGGAGCTTCTCTCTACTTTCTGTAGTTCATCACAATTTCACATTTCCTTTGTTGAGGATTTATATTTTTATCTATTATGTTTACTAATATAAATTTTTAAAGCTCATGCACATTTATATCCTTCAATTTATTCCAAAACTTCTTAATATATCATAGATATTTCCAAATGCTTATGGAATGAATAAATTAATGAATTAGGAATAGCTGCAATAATTAAATTCCCTTACAATGGATCCAAGAACTCACCTAATTCTGGATTATTCTTTGGTGAATACATTGGTATGAGGATGCAGTATTTAAAAGTCATTAGGAGTAACCCAACTTTACCTTCTGGCAAAAACACTATGTAGATGTAACATCATGATGTTGATTTGAGCTTACATTTAACGTTTCTCAATAATTGTATTGCCATGATACTGCTCTAGATTTTTGATACTACTTGACTGTCTAAAACTTTTGTGATTACTTAAAAAAATTAATAGAAGTAATTCAATTTTACCTTTTTAGCATGATTTCATACGGTTAATAAAATGCTGAAAACTATACTAAATTACATTTTGATACAAAAATTAAAGGAATTCCTTTATGAAGATATATTGCATATTTTGAAACCTAATGGAGATATTAAAAGTTAATCATTAAATGCAGTAGAAAGTCATCTCTGGTTAATAAGTAGATTAGTTTTCAAAAAGAGTTTGATATTATAATGTACTCATGCTAGAAATAATAAATTACAAATTTCAAATGATATCATTTAAGAAATAAATGTAAGAATTTTGGAGAACTATCTTAAAGATGATACAGAAAACAAAGTTTGCTTCTGATTTGTCAAAATTGCAAAATCTATAGATAGGAATCAGACTAAGTGATGTCTCTAACCTGCAATCTAAGGCTTGATGAGAAGCAGCTGAGTGAAGATTACCAGGAAGAGATGACACCAAATGAAATGGAGACATATGAAAATACTCACGCTCACACTGCAAGATGGTAGCATGTGTAAATTCTACCGGAATCTTTGAAAGTTTATGATTAAGTGCTCAAGCAGCACAGTAGCAAATGTTTTTCTCTCCTATAGTCCATGTTGAAATCCTCATGCTAATTATTATTGCAGGCAAATGTCACATATGGATTTAAGTGGAAATTTCTGAAAGCTATAAAATACATATTCTGTATTTGATGGAAAATAGTTGAAGAAAGCATGAGGAAAGAAATTGCTCTATATGGAGATGAAGACAAAGTCAATGGCCCCTTGGGACACATTAATTTTATTTTATCCAGGCTCATCTATAACACCTGGCATTTTTGTGAAACTGCAGTCCTAACAATATATTAATTGAACCAGTAAGCACTTATGGGTGAAATATCAAAATTGAGAAGCCAGGCAGAGTCAAAAAAAATTGTTAAAACCGAACTCTCACTAAGGGAGCCAACCAATATACACATAATCAGTTTTTCCTTTAGCTACCTTTGTTATATCTCTCTAGTTACTTTTTAATTCTTTCCATTACAAAAAGTGCATTAGTAATTGTTCTGTTTTTGGCTACTACTTTTTATTTTGAGGGTAGAAATGTTAGCTCACAGAAGCTCAGAGAAGGTATTTTTTTAAACCCAGGACTATCAGAATAAATCAGATACATTTAATCCATATATAAGTATTATTATATAACTAACAATTCTATACTAGTAATTGTGTGACTTTTAAGGATGTATAATACAAAGCTTGCAACTATAAAGTACTTGCATTTCTGTTGAGTATGTGAGATATACTTCGTCTAACAGTTCTAGCCAAGAATTTTATGTATTCATTCTGCTCATCCACTCTATAGGTAAGGTCTCTTGGCATGACCTCCAAAATCCATTTCAAATCTTTTAATATCTTTGCCAACACTTCACTCTGAGTTTCCATTACTTTCTCCAGGACTAATGTAATAGCTTTCTAAAGAATCTCTGTATCAACTGTCCCCCTTCTCCTTGCATCCCTCTCTACACAATGTATCCTCTAAAAACAGCAAGATTAAAATTTTTAAGACATATTCCTTGACTGCAGATAATCTATCACTGACTTTCCACCAAACTTGGAATAAATCCAAATATGTGGCTATGACCTTTGCAACTTTAAATAAATTGTCCTCTCCCTACTTATTCAATCTCACTTTATACCACTTTTACTTTCTTCCACTGTGTATAAACCATATAGGCCTTCTTTCTGGTTCTGAATACCATGTGCTGTGAGTACTTGAGTATATTTACGTCAGCCATAAGCACTGTCTAGAATGCTCTTCACTTGGTGTGTGCTTAGATGTCTCCTTATAATGTATGTCTCAGCTTAAACATTTTCTCAGGTAAGCTGCATTATTGATATATTGCTGTGCCACAAATTATTCTATAACTTAGTGATTTAAAACCACAGACATTTATTATATCAAAAGTTCTGTAGGTCAGGAACAACTGAGAATGGCTTAGTCGATACCTCTGACTTACAATCAAAAGTATCCGTCAATGCCACAGTGATCTCAAAGCTCTACTGGGGGAGGATTCAATTCCTAGCTCACTTATATGTCTGTTGACAGCCTTTAGGCACTGATTAATATTGTTTTTTTGATATGTGGTCCTCTTCATAGTGCTGCTTATGACATGGCAATTGGTTTTCTTCAGAGCGAGCCAGCAAGAGAGGGAGAAAGGCTGCCAGAGATAGAAATCATATTTTTTTAATAAACAAATTTCAGAAGTTACAACTTAGCACTTCTGTTGTATTTTATTCATTAGAAACTAGTCAATAAGTTTAAGAAACACACAACAAGAAGGAATTACACAAGGATGGGAACACCAGAAAGTGGGAATCAACCATCTTAAAGGCTGCCAGTATCGGTCTATCCTAAGGTCTCCAGTGATTCATGTCCCCTCAACGTGCAAAACACACATCATCCCAAAGTTTTCAGAAGTCTAGTTCTACCATAACAGGAGTTGAAAATCTAGAATTTCATAATTTAAATCAGGTCTAGATATGGATGAGGCCCCTGGAGCATAGTTTGTTCAGTATAGCTAAGTAAGTATGCTTCTCCTTGATCCATAGAACTATGAAACTATGGAGGCAATATCTGCTTTCCCCACCTACACGCATTTAAAATGCAATGGTGAGACAGGCATAGGATAATCACTACAAATCCTCTTTAAAAACAAGACATAGAGAAGTCACTAGTATAGTACTTCTGAAATCCAGCTAGATATAAATGTTGGAAGTTTCTTGATTAGTTAATTTCAAGGCCTGAAAAATAATTCTTCAGGTTCCTAGCTCTATCCTGTGAGTATTCTTCCTTTTTCATGGAAGGTGGAATATGTTTTCAGATGAGTAGCTTTCTCAGTCCACTTCTTGCCAGTAGAGTTGTGAAAGTCTAACTGCCTCTTTTCCTTTTGTACTAACTCTGTCTCTTTCCTCCATGCTGGTAATTTTTCTGCTGCTGTAATTCTTTGAAAAACTTTCTGGGCCGCTTGTGTATTTCACAGGAGTTTACTAAAAAAATCACTCCTGCAGATTTCTTCTAAGTAAACCCTCTTCTATTTTGGGCTCCTAAGATTAAGGGAATGTGTTCTCTTTCCGGGTCCACAAGGGGGTATAGTTTTAAGGGCAAGAACTTCCCAGTGCCATGTCCCCCTCCCTTCTCTCTCCATCCGGGAGATTTAACGGTGTATGTTTAAATTTCCTAGGCGCAGGAATAAACTAAGAGTCAATCACTCCAGCAGAAGTTCTAAGGAACTCCTTTCATTGGCCTGGGGTCTTAGAGAGGGTGGGGGTTCCTCCCAGGTTAAAAGTCCCCTTCTTCCACACTCCTTCGGACTCCATGTTTGCATCCCCTTCTACGAACACTCTTGTGGAAGCTGTTTTCCCTCTATTCTGGATTTTCCCTCTGGAGTCCCCGTCCACACTCTCATAGAAGCCTGTCTTCCCCTCCTAAACTCCATCTTTTTCTCTATTCCCTTCCACTCAGTGTGGAAGCTGCTTTCCTCTGCTGGATTCCATCTTTCTGGATTGTCTCACTCAGTGTGAGAGCTTTCCTTCTGTGGTTTTCTCCCGCTGGGAACGCTTCTTACTCAGTGTGAGTGGCTTTTCTTTCTCTCACTCAGTATGAGAGTTAGCTGTTTCTCTCTCCTTCTTTTTCTCTCTCTAAATAAATCACTTTCTACACTTTTGAGTCCAACATTTACTGCGCACTGCACCGTGGTCCCCACTCTCATTCTTAAGAGAGCTGGAGACCAAGAACCTGGAGAAAAGTCCTCTCAGGGGAGCTGAGGGCACCCTGGACCCCAATATTATAAGATGACTGAAGGACAATGCCCTTAAACTTAGTTCAGCCATTGTGGAAGACAGTGTGGTGATTCTTCAAGGATCTAGAAACAGAAATTCCATTTGACCCAGCAGTCCCATTAATGGGTATATACCCAAAGGACTGTAAATCATTCTACTGTAAAGACACATGCACATGTATGTTTATTGCCGCACTATTTACAATAGCAAAGACGTAGAACCAATCCAAATGCCCATCAATGACAGACTGGATAAAGAAAATGTGGTTCATATGCACCATGGAATACTACCCAGCCATAAAAATGAGTAAGTTCATGTCCTTTGCAGAGACATGGATGAAGCTGGAAACCATCATCCTCAGCAAACTACCACGGGAATAGAAAACCAAACACTGTATATTCTCACTCATAAGTGGGAGTTGAACAATGAAAACACAGGAAGGGGAACATAACACAATGGGTCCTGTTGAGGGGTGGGGGTAAATGCAAGGGAGGGCATTAGGGCAATACCTAATGTATGCCGGGCTTAAAACCTAGATGATAGGTTGATAGGTGCAGCAAACCACCATGGCACATGTATACCTATGTAACAAATCTGCACGTTCAGCACATGTATCCCAGAAGTTAAAGTAAAATTTCTTAAAAAAATTTTAGTGACCCTATTGCTTAATTGAAAGAATCTGCGAGGCACATATTTAGTCTCTCCAATGGCCTTTTGTGTGACTGAGTAGTATACTGAGCAAAACTTTTGATCTTTCTGAGGACTTAACAAAAGTTTCAGAGTCACATCATCAGCTTCATTGTTACATCATCATTTTCTGTCAGTACCATGGATTTCATGTTAGCTCAGAAGCCATTTCTTCAGTTTTAGAATAATTTGCTGTGTAGAGAGGCTAAGACTCTTCAGAACCATCAGGTCCTGGCTCTTTTTTGTTTCCTAGTCCTCCCGTCTACCTCTCACATCTTGCATATTGCTAGAAGTAGCAAGAAGAAACCAGGTGGCATCTTCAACATGTATTTTGAAAATGTCCTTAACCATATCACTCATCACAGTTCTTTAGGTATACTTTCTACATTATGTATAACTTCTCACAGCAATGTTGCTACGTATTTTGCCAACACATACCAAGTATCTGCCTTCCTTAAGTGTTCAATGAGATTTAACTCACTTTTATGCAAGCCCTCACCTGCAGCATTCTTAATGTCTAAAATTCTATGAACAGTGTGTTCAAGGCATTTTACCCTTTTATTAAAACTTTTCTCAATACCCACTGCCCAGTCTAAAGGTGCTCTCACATTTTCGATATTTGTTATGTTAGCATTCCAGTATCAGGTACCCAAATATGAATTAGTTATCTATTGTTGTGTAACAAACACTCAAAAACAAAGCAGCCTAAAATAACAAACACTATCTGTATTTTCTATGAATCAGTAATCCAGGCACAGCTAACTGAATGCCCCTGGGTCAGTGTCTCTCAAAACTACAACCAAGCTGTTGGTCAGGACTATAGTCGTCTCAGTATTTGGCTGGAGAAGAATCCTCTTACAAGCTCACTCATGTGACTATTAGGTTTCAGGTCCTCACTGGTTGTTGGCCAGAGACCTTGCCATGTATGCCTCTTCATAGCTGGCTCCCCTAAACGTGTGCATAGCAAAAGAACAAATGAGGGAGCCCAAAGCAGAGCCACAGTCTTTTTATAACCTAATCTCAGAAGTGGTATCCTATCACTTTTGCTATACCCTGCCCTGTTTATTAGAACTGAGTCAGTAAGTCCAGCTCACATTCAAGGAGGTGTATTGTATAAGGGTATGAATACTAGGAGGTGGGGAACATTGGGAGACATCTTAGAGCTACTCATTCAGGGTGAGTTATGACCACTCACTCACTGCTTACGTCATCCTATATTTATTCTACATGTAGTAATTTTATCTGATAGATGTTTCTATTTATGTCTGCACTCATTGTCACAAATTAGAAACGCAAGACACGGCTTCCAAAACAGACAAGAGCAAGTTAATGGAAAACATATAAAGTATGTCAAGGGGAATGACATGATCAGATCTGCATTTTGGACTCAGAAAAGGAGGGCTAAGATATGTGCCAATTTAGCCTGATGCTAAAGGGAGCTCATCAAAGATAAGGGTGGTTTGGCATAAAAGATAGAAATTAGGTCATGCTTTATAAATGTGGAAATCTAGATTTTAGAAGACATAGAGGTAGGAGAAAATTTTAGGTGAAGGAAATAGGACAGAGGTTTGAAACGAGAATGTCTCTTCCTGGATTTGTAAAGAGTTTGACAGAAGGAAGAATATTGAGAGACAAGATTTCAAATACAAAATTGATACATTAAGTTTTAATAAGCAATTGCTATGAATATTTGGAAAACTGCTGATCAACCTATCTGTTCGCTTCAAAGCCACCCTACCAAATTGTCTCTAAATATGATTTGAAACATTATGATCTTGATTGGAAGCCTTTTTAATATTCTGAAGGGCAAAAGTCCAAGGCAAACCCAGATAATAAAGCACTCTGTAAGGTTTATTCCATGTGTCTACCTTTAATAAGTGTATCATGGAGAGTGTTGAGGGGATTAGAAAAGACTCTTCGAACAAAATAAGAAGAGAAGAAAATAGGTTATTTTCAGTGATTTTTAGAGCTGGCAATCCAGCACCTTGAGAATATTGGAAAATATGGTCAGATAATCACCTTGGAAACCACAGTAAAGACATAAACCTTTTTTCTCTCTGTCCCACCTAAGTGGAAGCCAAGCTGTCTACAACTTATTCTCAACAGTGCAACAATTCCCTTAATTTATTCATATTAAAATCTCAGCACAGGTTTGTTAAATGGAATTAAGTTGTGCCTCTAGTTCTGTAATGAATTCTTCAGTGTGACTGAAAGAGTTCTGCTGGGTACGATGATGTGACATGTAATGTGACATGGAGGATCGACTCTAGCATTTTCTGAGTTGCAAAGTCATCTTTCTGTGCTCAATGTATAAGGAAAAGCAGGCCACTTAAAACATTATCCCCACAGGTTGCTGTTTAGTCAAAACCACTGACATAAATGATAGTTCTTTACCTTTTCGCCTAGCTCACAACACTTTGGCATTATTACAATTCTGCATGAACAATTGAAAATAATATTATATTTATGCCTTATAATTATATCTTAAATTGATTCAGACTCAATTGATAATATGTTTATAGAGCAAAACAAAGATTGCTTTGGCAATACTTGTCACCCCACTTTTATCACCACATATCATTTATAACATGGTAAAATTAAAAATTCATTCAATCATATAAGTTGAGTGAGCAATGTGTGCAATGAATGAAGCAGGTATCTAATTTTAGTGGTGACTTTTTTGGCCCGAAAATAAAATCAATATTTAATTGAAGTGTTAAATGTGTTTGTATTTTAAGTACTCATTAAAATTTATATGTATATATTTACAACAAGTATTCCATTGGGGAAGAATGTTCTACTCTCTCTCTCAGGTTTAGTATTTGTAGAACTTAAAAAAATGTTCATATATGCAACATTAAAAATATGTTATTTAAACAGACTGAAATAAGCTAACAAATAATTTAAGATCAAGATTCCATAGAAAGTAGAGTTGACTATAATTAAAAACACACACACACACAAATACCCTAAAATATATGTGTGAAGAATTTGAAGAACAAACAAAAGGTTCATAAAACAGATGCTTTTTAGACATAGGTATTCTATAGAAATGAGAGACTTTTTAGTGAAACTGGAGAAGAGAATTTGTTTTATATATATATTTTATAAATATTAAAAATGCATAAAGAAATTTTTAATGTGGCAATCATCTATATATTACTTTAGAATAGTTTAAGGGATAACAGAGGCCAATAGGTTCTTCAGTAAAGTTCAGTCTTACAGCTCTGGTTGTAACTATATCCACATTAGTAGATACTATGCAACTGGAGTTATCAAAATAATCTTTGGTATTTTATCTTTGCTTAAAGGTAATTTTTTTTTAAAGCACAGTACATTTGGTCAAGGACATGTCATATGAACTCATGTGATTACTCTACCCACACTGTATTCTGAAATGTGTTACCATCATATTGTTCACAGTTTTCTTCTTACATATAGGTGTACAAACTCAGACTTATAATGAATCTAAAGAAACAATGTCAACCAAAACCACTTTGTGCTGCTTTTCTGTGTAATTTATCTTTTCAGTTTCAAATAAAACTCTCTAACATTGTCAATATCACTCAGAAGGTTTGGACAAAGACCCTGATGGGTACCGTTACCTCGTAGCTAAAGAAATCATTAGCAATCTTTGTTGACACTTTACTACTCTGGCCTTCTTCCCTCCTAACCACCTGTAGATCCCATTTGATTTGAAGCACCACCCTGCCTTTTGAGTCTTTAGCTAGGACTCTATTTCTGTAATGAATTTATAAAGGATATGTTGATGTGATCTTAACAAAAACTCTGTTGTAGCAAGGGAGAAATTAGGAAGAAAAAAATGAGTTTCTTTGTTCAAAACAGATCAAGCCAGATGGTTTTACAAACTACAGTAGCTAAATAGTATATCATTGATTTCAATGTGAATGATAAAGGAATTCAGGGACTGATCCTCTCATACATGAGGTTTTGGTTTCCAATATCTAGCAATCTGGATATTCGCCATGGCAATAATTACTTCACGTGGGTCACAAACCCCACTTCAAAGTACAGAAACAGTATAATGGAAAAGATTTTGAAGAACAGATGATGAAAGTGAGTAAAACTGAGTAAATAAAATATAAATTCTTATTTTATAACTTTGAAGATCATGATTATTCTTTACAATTTCAGTGGACTGAACACCTCTCTTTTAAACATATCTTATCAAATTTATAGTGAGTAGTGCTATTTTGCATTAGCTTCCACCATAATCACTTGTTGGACTGTCACTCGAGGAAAGTAGAAGGTTTTGAAATTACCCATGAAACACATTTTGATAGTTTATATAAAGGTGTATTTACTATTTGTTATTGAATGTTAAGCTGAAAGCTTTAAAGCATTAATTTAATAATTTTTCTTCTGGAAATCATTTTTCAGTTTAGAGTCTGTCCTTATTGGAAATATTCCAAAAAAATGCAATGCTATTATTTTCTTTAAAAATCTCAGACCAGGCATGGTGGCTCATGCCTGTAATCCCAACACTTTTGAAATCCAAGATGGGAGGATCACTTGAGCTCAGGCGTTTATGATCAACCTGGGCAACATAGTGATACCTCATCTCTAAATTTTTTTTAAAAAAAAGCTTTTTCAATGCTTATATTGTCAACAATAATAAAGTCTTCCTAATCTCTAACCAAAATTGTTTTAATTTAATCATGCACTCCAGACTCAATGATGGCGTGGCCATACAGGTTATTTAAATGAGCAGAGCAGACTAGACACCTTGGGGAGTGTAGGAATCCAAAAACCACAACTTACCCAAAAGAAATTGAATTGATTTTTAAGAAAACAAAACAAACCAAAGAAACCCTAGGTGGCCAATCAGAATCAATCTAGGAGTTGAGTTGTGACTGGGGTGGGGTGGGGGTCACCATATTTTTACCCCTTGTGTCTATGACAACTGTTTATGCTAGATTTAAAAGCTGACAAAGCTGTGAATAGCTTGAGTAGCTATTTCTTATTATTCATTCACTTGAAGAAATGTTATGTGTTCTATTATAATGCTTTAATGAAAATATGAGATGTGTGGTTAATACAATATTTCTGAGCTCTCTTTTTTTACTCAACTCTCACCTAGGATTTATCATATTTATGGCCATAAATGGGAGATTTGTGAAGATAACCTCTATTCTATCCATTTACAATTTATAGGTAAGAAAAACAAGACCTATAGAGGTGAAATACTTTACTCAATATCCCCTAGCCAGTTACACAAGATACAAAGCCTTTAATTCAGACATAGTTCATGAATATATGTGAAGAATAAGGAGAAAAGGCACAGAGCATATGTTCACGTCACGTTAATTACTGTAAATCTCTCTCAGTCAGTATCATGCCTCACTCAATGTCTTATCTCTACATTCTATACTGAGCCTGACTAGTATTTATCAGGTATATTCCAAATAAGTTTTGATTGCGTTTGAATTTAGTTTGAGTAAATGACATTTTCAAAGAAATCAGAAGCGCTATTGGCAAAAATGAATTTTTTGGGATTGAAATTATACTGCCTGAGTTGTGTAGTGATCTCTATAATCTAGCTCAGGATAATATTAGTTTAACTTTTCTTCGTTTTTTATAACAGGCTTTGTTTAAATATGCAGAAGATAAAAGTTATTCTAAAAACATCTATATATGCTTAAAATTTCATCAAACAAGCAGGATAGTCTAAGAGTTGATTCTATCTTTGGTGTTTAGAATAGCAGAAAGATGTTAAAGAGGAAATTAACACATTTATCCTAGGTAACAAGGGCTGTTCACTTCAACAGATGTTCCAGAGACCTTTATAATGATCTAGGGAAGCTTATAAGCAGTGGGAAATATAAGGCAGTATTTATAGAAGTAGAGCTTAAATGGTGAAATTAAAGCATGATTTAATTGAAACAGCACAAAACAGTATTTAAAGAAGTGTTCAAGTTCTGGCTCTATCTTGTGCCTAAGTTTCCTTATTTGAAAAAATGGCAGTAATGATCTATGTTGGGCAAAACTCTAAGAATGATCCCTGATGACTCTCACTCTTGTATAATGTCTTCGCCGCATGTGACTAGAACCTGTGAATATAATGAGATATCACTCTTACAATTGTGTTAAGTTATATAACAAAAAGAAGATTATTTGGTTGGGCTTGATCTATTCACATGAGATTATAAATGCAGTTTTCTCCAGCTGATGACAGTAAAAGAAATCAGAGATTCTAAGCATGGAGGGATTTGATATACCATTGCTTGTTTTGAGGATGGATGAAACCACATGTAAAGGAATATGAGAGGTGGGAGTAGCACTCAGCTGATAGCCAGTAAGAAAAGGGAATCAACCACAAGAAACTGAATTTGTTCAAACTTGAATGATCTCAGAAGTGAATTCTTTCCCAGAACCCCAGTAAGAGCCTAGCCTGGGTGATACTTGATTTTGGCCTTGTGAGGCCATAAACAAAGTTTCTAGGTGAGCCAGGCAAGACTTGGGAGCCTTCAAACCGAAAGATGGTAAATGAGTATTATTAAACCCCAAATATGTTGTGCAGCAATAGAAAATTAACATACTATCTCACAGGGTTGATATGTGGATTACATAGTATAACATCTGCAGATTTCTTAATATGCGCAACTTCTTGTCAAGTTGTAAACACTCAATAAATGATAGCTACTTTGTTGTTGTTGTTAGATATGTTATTCTGAGCAAACCTCAGAGACCCATAGACTCTGGAAACCTCAGACTTCTATCTCTAAGAAGATAATTGTTCTAGTACACAAAATTCTTAAATGATAAATGATAATGCATATTCACATGCTTATACAAATTAATATGCTAATGTTGTCCTAAAAATGTCATTTCATTAATTTCATAAGCAAAAAAGATTGCAGTATTATAACCAGTGAAGATTTAACTTAAAAACCAAGACCTGAACCTGAAAAATGAGTTGCATTTATGAGTGAGAAAGACAAAGAAAAGGACTTAAGAGGGAGGTGATAGAGTTTGGCTCTGTGTCCCCGCTCAGATCTTACGTTGAATTGCAATCCCCACGTGTCAGGGAAGGAAGCTGAAGTGAGGTGATGGGATCATGGGATCAGAGTTTCCTTGTGCTGTTCTCATCATAGTGAGTGAGTTATGAAATTTGATGGTTTAAAAGTGTGGCATTTTCCCCTTTGCTCTCTCCCTTGCTGCTGTGTAAGACATGTCTTTCTTCCCCTTTTCCTTCCACCACAATTGTAAGTTTCTTGAGGCCATGTGAAACTGTGAGTCAATTAAACTTCTTTTTTAAAATAAATTACCCAGTTTCAAGTAGTTCTTTATAGCAGTGTGAAAAAAGGCTAAAACAGAAAATTGGTATTCATAATGGGGCACAGCTGTAAAGATACCTGAAAATGTCGGAATAGCATTGGAAATGGGTAACAGGCAGAGTTTAGAACAGTTTGGAGGGCCCAGAAGAAAGAACGAAGATGTGGGAAAGTGTGCAACTTCCTAGACACTTGTTGAGTGGTTTTGACCAAAATGCTAACAGTGATATGAAGGATGAAGTCCAGGCAGAGGTGATCTCAGATGGAGATGAGGAACTTATTGGAAACTGGAGTAAAGGCCACTTTTGCTATGTTTTAGCAAAGGAACTAGTAGCATTTTGCCCCTACCCTATAGATCTGTGGGACTTCGAACTTGAGAGAGATCATTTAGAGTATCTGGAAGAAGAAATTTCTAAGCAGCCAAGCATTCAGAAGTGACATGGGTTTTTCTAAAAGTGTAGGCTCATATGTGTGAAGAAAGAGATGGTCCGAAATTGAAACTTATGTTTGAAAGAGAAGCAGAGCATAAAAGTTTGGAAAATTTGCAGCCTAACCTTGTGGTAGAAAAAAAAAACATTTTCTGGGGAGAAATTTAAGCCATTTGCAGAAATATGCATAAGTAACAAGAAGCTGAATGGTAATCAGCAAGACAATGGGGAAAATGTCTCCAGGGCATGTCATAGATCTTCACAGCAGCCTCTCCCATCACAGGCCTGGATGCCTAAGGGAGGAAAACGATTTCATGGGCCAGGTGCAGCCTCAGGATTTGGTGCCCTGCATCCCAGCCTACTCCAGCTCCAGATATGGCTTAAAAAGGCCAAGGTATAACATGAGCTGTTGCTTCAGAGGATGCAATCCCCAAACCTGGCAGCTTCCACATATTCCTGGTCCTATAGGTGCACAGAAGGCAAGAATTGTGGTTTGAGAACCACCACCAGGATCTCAGAGGATGTATGGAAATGCCTGCATGTCCAGGCAGAAGTCAGCTTCAGGGGTGGAGCACTCATGGAGAACCTCTGCTAGGGTAGAGCAGAGAGGAAATGTGGATTTGGAGCTACCACACAGAGTCCCCACTGGGACACTGCCTAGTGGAGCTATGAAAAGATGGCTGCTATCCTCCTGACCCCAGAATGGTAGATCCACTGACAGCTTGCACTGTGCACCTGGAAAAGTTGCAGGCACACAACCAGTGAAAGTAGCTATAGGGGCTGTACCCTGCAGAGCCACAGGTGCAGAGCTGCCCAAGCCCATGGGAGCCCACCCCTTGCATCAATGTTCCCTGGATGTGAGACATGGAGTCTAAGGAGATTTTGGAGCTTTAAGATTTAATGGCTGCCCTGTTAGGTTTTGGACTTGCATGGGGTCTGTAGCTTTCTTGTTTTGGCCAATTTCTCCCTTTTTGAGTGGAAGCTTTTGACCCAATGTCTATACCCCCATTGTATCTTGGAAGTAATTAACTTGTTTTTGATTGTACAGGCTCATAGGCAGAAGGGAATTGTCTCAGATGAGACTTCGGACATGGACTTTTCAGTTAATGTTGCAATTAGTTAAGACTTTGGGGGCTGTTGGGAAGGCATGTTTGGTTTTTCAATGTGAAAAGGATGTAAGATTTGGGAGAGACCAGGGCAGATTGATATCATTTGGCTCTGTGTCACCCAAATGTCATGTCAAGTTGTAATCCCCAAATGTCAGGGGAGGGACCTGGAGGGAAGTGATTGGATCATGGGAGCAGACTTCCCCCATGCTGTTCTGGTGATTGTAAAGTTCTCATGAGGTCTGATGGTTTAAAAGTGTAGCACCTCCCACCTCACTCTCTTTCTCCTGCTGCCATGTTAGATATGCCTTACTTTCCCTTTGCCTTCAATCATTAAGTTTCCTGAGGCCTCCCAAGCCATGTGGAAGTATGAGTCAATTAAACCGCTTTTCTTTCTAAATTACCCCATCTCAGGTAATTCTTTATAGCATTATTAAAATGAGCTAACACAGTGGGGATACCAGATGTGAATCAAGGCCTGAAAGCAATATGGGCATTAATTTATTTTTTATTGCCAGCAAAAGAATGGCTGGACTCAACCAAATGTTTTCTTTGCTATTATCATTACTTACCAGAGGACATCTAGGAGATTGTAACTTCTAGGAGACTGTAATATGCTAAGTATGGTTAATAACCAATTGGGACTAGAGGTGTTTTGTGAAACATATTTGATTATGAGCCCCTCTATTTCTCTCTCTTCTTCTAATATCATCTCATTAGTTTTGTTTGTTCATTTAGCCATTTTTTTTTCTTTTAACCATAAGGCTCTAGACACTATGCCAGGGATGAGGATAAAAAGGCATGCAAGAGCCATATAATTCTAATCCAAATAAAGAAAGATATATTTTTGGCTCTGAGAAGAAAAAGTGGACAGGAGATCTCACTAGTTTTTTGAGCTCTTCAAGTCCAAATTAGTTTTCTTATTTTAAGTTTGTGTTAAGCCTGGTCTCTATCTAAAGCTTTTAGCAGAATTAGACTGTTTAATGAACTTGATATGTCTTCTAATAGCTGTGCCACTTACTGGCAGCAGTGGGAGATATGGACTATTATTTCTGGCTTCAGAAAAGTTTCATCAGTAATTACATCCATGTACAATACCTCAATATTCTGAATATAAATAGTTTTCTAGTCAACATTGTAGATTTTCTAGTAACACAACTAAAAGTGGATATCTTTCAGTCATTGTTTAAAACACAAATCTCTGCTATGAGTTTCAGTAGCTAGAAGTAGTACCAATCAAAAAGAAATGTGGATATTTCTCTCCTGTCCAGCTTAAAATTTATCAGTTCTGAGATTTATCAACAAAAGAGTTCACTGGAGGAAAATTACTTTTCATGAAAGGTGAGCGTACATTATGAACTAAGAATTGTTTGTAAGTGTTCCTTGAAGAAATTAGCTGTTTATTTTGACTTTTTGATCAGTCATTTTACAGTTCCCATTTGACAATATTCATGCTATAAAATAGAGTAAATTTTGAAGTCTTAGTTTCAGAAAAGTATTGAAAACATTAAAAAAATTCTTTTACAAAGAATGATAAAAATGGACTCTAGCTTTATTTCTATTTTCATGTGATTATTCATTATCTCTTACACCCATAAACGTATATGGCGGGTAGGATGTCTAAATTGTGTATATAGCTTTTCATTTCAATGATATTTTACCATAAACACATGTAATAGTTTGAATTTCAGTTGGAAATAGCTTTGCTTTGAAAATTTTGGAAGGACATTATTAAATATGTTAATAGGATGTTTCTAAGATTAAACAAGTTGAAAGAATAAACACCTCTACTCTAGTAAATTCCTTATGGGAACTCATTTATTAAGACAAAATTAATAATTTTGATTTAAAAAGTATGTATTAAAGCATTTTTTCATGACTTTATAAACAAATTTATGATGCACATGAGCTCTCTGGTATCTTTTCTTGTAAGAATACTAATCCTATCATATCAGGGACCTACTTTTTTGACCTCATTTAAAAGTTAATTTCCTCCTTTATAGGAAATCTCCATATACAGTTTTTAAGTAATAAATTTTGCAAATAACCAAAGATTTTTATTATCTTCTGTGAGTCTTATCAACATTCATCAAGCACTGGTTATAAGAAAGACACTTATTGAGATTCAATGCAAAGTAGATGAATAAGATTCTAACTACCTAACTAGAAAAGGACATCTTCTAAACATTAAAATACCAACTAAATGAATCCAAAGGTGATAGGTGCTTACTGATATCAAACAAAGGGTAAAGTGAGGGTAGATATTTTAAAAAAACACAGTCACATTTTTTAGATGAATCCTAAAGAAATCAGGATATATATCATACAAAGTGTGGTTTTATAATTTATTTTAAACAATCATACTACTTGATATATTCTACAGAAATCAAGTAAATATACACTTGTAAGTTCTCATGAAGTTGAAATTTTCATTAAAATTGTGGTAGACCATGTTATATTCCATGACTTAAAATGTATCTCCAGACCCAGTTAATTTTTGCTTGTGATGTGCCTTTGGGTTTTGTTCACTAATATTTATTCCCTCTACCAACTGGGGTATTGCAATAGTCTTCTATTGAGTTTTCCCAGCCCTTGCACAACAAGTCAAGAAAAACTATATGCAATTAGTGCTTAAACTGTGATCTTTGGATTAGAAAAGCCTGAGTTTATATTCTGGATCTATCATTAGTTAGCTCTGTGATATCAGGTAAATTATAGAATATCTACAAATGGAGGGTTAAGTATATTGCATATGTCATATAATTATGAATATTAACTGCCATGATGCAAGTTGAGTGCTTCGTGCATGGCATGTAATAATCAATTATTTATTCACTATCATTACTATATCATATGAAAGTGAGACTATAATAATCACATTTCAGTAAACGAGAAACATAGTCAGTTCTGTGCCTTGGAATATCTGATCGCAGTATCCTAAATAGATTAGTCTAAAGAGGCCTAGTTATAATCCCAGTAATTAAGCTTTATGCGAAAGATAATTATCTTATCTAGGGCAGCCGTAACAAAGCACCCTAGGCTGGGTCGCCTAAGTGGCAGACATTGATTTTCTCATAATTCTGGAGCCTGGGAGTCTGAGATCAAAATGCCAACATGGTTAGTTTCTGGTGCGGTTGTTCTTCCTGGCTTGCAGGCAGCCACAATCTCCCTGTGTATTCACATGGTCTCTTTTTGTGTGTGCACACACGGGTGGAGGAGGAAAGGGATAACCTTGATTACTTCCTATAGGCCCCATCTCCAAATATAATTACACTGGGGGTTAGAGTTTCAACATATGAATTTTGGGGGGACACAGTTCAGTTCATAGCATTAATGAAGGCCTAGTATAGGATACCGACCATGGGAATGTCATGAAAGGATCAATGGAATTTGTTAGTCAATTCTGTTAAAGATGGAGAGAATTTGACATCAATTTGGCAAAGATGAAGACAGCCATAGAATCTAGAAAGTGACTTCAAGATTCTCACAAAGGTGACTAAAGGAAAGTAACACAGTAACAAACAGTAACAAATATTAAAAAGGGAAAGAAGCAAATGAAAAATGAAAAGATGTAAAAAGTGATGATTACAGTTGTAGTTTTCCAGAAGTCAGTTGAAAATTCAGTCATGAATTCTTGTATGCATTGATCCCTAACCATAAGCATTCTACTGGGGCCTTACAAATGAACTGTGAATAAGAGATAGTTCTGTCCTTGAGGACATCCTAGTCTGGCGAAATGTTAGACTAGAACTCAGTGAGAAGACCCATGCTAGAGCTTGGGGCTCATACACATTAAGGTGTTAGTAGAAATTATATGCTTGGCAATGAACAAAGTATCAGGATGAAATATGGGAGAATAATTTGTTTAATTATTTTAAATGTCACTGATCCACAGTAATTTTTGCTGCATAAAAAGTGCATGTGTGTATACCCTATTTTAAAAATCAACTATTTTTGTCTAAGAAAAGGATTCCAAACAACTGTATTTAGAGGTCAATGTAGAGATTTCACCCTTAGCAAAATAAAACAAAAATCCACAGTTCTCATTAACATTTATTCATAAAGGGTGGTGCTAAGTGTCACACACTACAAGAATGTTGTATATTGTGTCACTATTAAATATCTGGTTAAACAATAATAAAATAAATATGCTGCCACCACTTCTTACACACAGCTTATATGTTCTTTGTCTTTGACCCATTAAGATGAAATTCACCAAACTATTGCCACATACATGAAACAAAATAAAGCTCCCCAGTGTGATCTCAGAAAATCTTGATTAGTACTTTGTGCAAAGTGGCATTCAAAGCAGTTAATAGGCACTTTTGGTTTTACTTAGCTTTCCAATAAAAATTCTTTGTGACCCTGGGTTTAAAAGGGAGGTAAACTGGAATTTTATAGCAAAGGGCAGAGAGAGCTCAGAGAGAGCAGGTCATAACTTTGTTTAAAATGAACTTGTCAATGGGAAGAGGAGGGGGCCAGTTTATACAGCTGCAATAGACACTGTGAGAAAGTCTCTAGCAACTTAATAAATGTACTGTCTTCATACACAGTTTAGTGAAAATTGGAATATAGTTTAAAAACATTCCTTTCCTCTTTCTCTTCTTCCTAAAATGAATCAATTTCTGGAAGAAAATAGTAACACATCTCTTCTATTCACATATCTGTGAGAATTTTCTCTTTTGGTCGTGAAGGAAAAACATAGACAATCTTTCTTGCCATCCGCTTCATACATACAATAAAAAGAAGATATTAGATACACGTTGTTTTGCTCAATGCTTTATAACTTAGGAGTTTTGACAGTTTAATGATTTTATTAATGACTTCATTTTGTACCAACTTAAAAATTTATGATTTTCATTTCAATAGATTCTATGAAAACCAAAGAATATTGTTAACAGGAAATTTAAGCAAATCCTTTGGGAAAATTAAAATTTTTTCCAATTACAAAGGGTCTCAGTACTTTGTGTGTGTGTGTGTGTATTTCAAATAAAAGGATTTAGTGATAATTTAAAATACATACATTCTACACTAAAAGATACAAGATTATATTACTTTGAATATTATACATCTGGCTGACCAGTACCATAAACCACTAGTCATATGTGGCTATTTAAGTTGAAATACCATTTTTTTAAATTAAAAATTTAGGCCCTCCATTACACTAGCTACATTTCATGCTCACACTAGCCATACATATCTAGTGGCTACTATACATGACAACAGAATTTATAAAATATTTACATCATCACAAAGACATATTAAATAGTGCTATTGATTGTGTAAACTTTATCTTAGACAAAGCCCTACCTTCCATCTGCTGACTGCCTAATAGGGAGAGCTGAGATTAACCAATCAACTAAAATATTTATGAAAAACTTTAAGACAGAGTAGGTGCTAGATTTCTAGTAGAAAATGAGAAAGGTAAGTTTTCTGTTCTTTCTGTGTTCACAATTCTCAAAATTAAGTTTTTCTAAACATCTGAGTCTTTTAGGAATGTTTCTTCCTTAGAACACATAATGACACGTTAATTTTAATCTTGTTAAACTGTGGGTTTGTGGATAGGATTCTACATAGCCACATTAGTCTGTTGAGGCTATTCCTCTAAACATAAAAAAACCCCCACAAGTATCCAGATAATTATCAAGCTACAATTATTTAATAGATCTTGTTCTCTGTTTCCAAACTGTAACACAAAATTTATTTATAAGTCATATACAAAACTAAGAATGAAGATAAAATGATTCACACCCTGTGATGAACAGAGCACTCTATACTCCATATACTATTTGTTTTAACACTGAGAATTGGATGACTATAGAATTCCAAATAATTGAGGACAGACGAGTTGCTGTGAAGACTCCAACTGAGTAGACAGAAGAAATGTTAACATGTTGCAGCATAACTATCCACAGTTCCAAATTTGACAGCAGTAGACAGATTCACCTGGCATGTAACAAGACAGCATCAGGTGTCTCTGTTTGAGGTAAGCTTCCATGCAGTCAGAGAGATGAAGAGACTAAGCTACAGAATGTGACGAGTCTTAAATATGAGTGTCTGGCTAAGCTTCTATTTGTTGGCACAAAGATTATCTGAAACACCCGAGGATTTTAGTTCCACCTTTATATATGCATCATGATACCGTCAATGACATTTAGAGACAACTTATGAACACTTGAAAGAGCGCACTTAATTAATGGTTTGATAGAATCATTTTTCTTGTCCTTTAATTATGGTTATTTTATAGATTGTGGAAATAATGTGAAACTTTATAAAGGGTCACAATCAAGTTTTCATTCTACTCAGTTCCTTCTTTTTAGTTGATCCAGAGTCCAGGTATGAATAAAATTTTCATGATTATCTGAATCTCTGCGATGATTCCAGAAATGCTCTACCCACTGAGACCTATTAACCATTCATGAATGTTCTGTGCTGTTTACAGCTCCAGGCACTTACTTACAGGGCATTTCTGGAATGTCATTCACCCACTCAATATTTTTTATTCCTCCTTCATAATAAACTCAGGAAACAACTCTTTCATTTGTATGTTCCAAAAATGCTTAGTGGGTGCTCACTGTATTCCAAGCACATTTCTAGGCTTGGGGAAACAGCAGTGAAAATAAGAAAGAACCAAATCCTTACCCTTATGAAGTTTAATGTCTCTAGAAGAGGCAACAAAATACAAAATAAATATATGCTATTAAAGCCAAGGCTGTGTTACATGAAGAAAAGTAATACAGGATGTAGAATGTGAGTGGGTTATCTTAGTCAGTCAGTCAGAGATGCATGTCTGTCTGCGGAGGGGACACTTTGGGAAATTTCTCAGTGGAATGAGAGAGTGAGTTATAGGACAACCATGAGCAGAGCATGCCTGGCAGATGGAACAGCAAAACTTAAGCCTCCAAGTTAGCACAAAAACACAAAAGCAGTAAAAGGTAGATGTGGTGAAGAAGACAGAAATGAGAGCGGAGTTTAAAGTGAGCCAGAAGCCAGAGGAAGAGGGCACTGGAGGGCCATAGTGTTGAGTTTAACTTTGTGTAACTAGAAAGCATTGCAAAGGTTGAAATGTGAAGTCACAAGATCTGTTTTAAGATTAATCTAGCTCCACCTTGGCAGTCAAGTAAAGGGTCGGGAAGAGAAGCCCAACGTCAGTTGGAAGGTTATTGAAGTGGGTAGGTGAAAAATGACAGCTTAAACTAAAGTGAGAGCAGTAGATATTCTAAAAACTGGACAAGTTCAAGACAAATTTTAAAGATCTAGGCTATAGTATTTGCTGATATATCGAACATGAGCATGTGAGGAAAAAAAAATCTCTTAAATTTTTGGTCTGAGAAACCAGGTAAATGCAGCCAATTAAGATAGAAGCCGGTTGCATGTGTGTGGTAGTGGGAGTGAGGGGTCATAATTAAAGGTTGTTTTAGTTATGAAAAGTTTCAGACACCTACTAAGCATCCAGGAGGAAATGTCAAGTTGATGGTTGAACACACACATCTTGGAGACTGAGAGTCATCAATGTATTGATGGCCTTGAGAAGCCAAGGAGTCAACTGAGGACCTAGAAGGAGAATACTGAGAAGAGGGGAAGTTCAAGGAGTAAATCACTGGGCCCTAAATCATGTAGAAATTGGCAAGAAAAGGAGCTGGCACAGAAGTAATCACTTCCACCACTGACCTACCCCCAAAATAGGTCTATTATAGTAGCCAGCCACATTGCACTGTGTTTATTTTACTGTTATTACTCACAGCTACCTAATACGTTTCTTAATTATTTATTTTTGTATCAAAAATGTCCCTCCCTGAGTTTAACACATAATGGCACTCAAACGTATTTGTGGAATTAATAGATACTTGAATAAATTTTTTGCAAATTGGCCTAGAAAATTTTGAAATATTATTATGGAAAAAAATATAAATGGTACAAAGCAACACTTAAATGTACTAGTATTCTTGGAAAACAATGATAATGTATTATTCTGTAAATCAGATATTTTGTTTCTTTTCTCTAAATTCCCTCTATTTGCTATAGACATCTCAACTATCTTTTGATTTGCTTTTACTTTGATTCTATATTTATAATTTAGGTATATCCTGTTACCAATAATTTTTTTGAGACCAAGCTCCTTTTCCATCATCAACTTTATTTCTATTATTGAGTGTGATAGAAATTAATCCATAGGACTTGCCGTCACAGTCCGTTGGTTCAGTGAGTTATACTTTACGGTATACACCGCATATATGACTAAACACTGCAGATATAGAGTCTACAGGCTGTCTGGTATCACACCCATTCCTGCAGGCAGGTATCTGCAGATGATTGGCTTCAGGTGTTTGCCTGCAGGAGCTTATTAAAAGTCAATGCAAATGAGGCCATTTTCCCTAGCAGAAGACATTAACCTGCAGGTACCTTGTAGGCACAGGTTTATTTTGGGACCATAACAGTATACTTCTTAAATGTATATATAACATTATACATTAATCATGAATAGTAGGTCAATAAAGTGAAGAATACTCAATAAAATAGGTGAAAGAGGAGATAAGACATAAGAGGCATGGTACAATTGGAAAAAATGCTTTTGTATACCTCTCTGTGTGGTATATTTCATGTCTGCCACCATTCTAACTCTTATTCTGCCATGATTTTAAGAAAAAAATAATTTAAAAATAATCTTAAGGTAGGTTGATAAAAAGACAGTGAAAGAGAATCAAAAGAAATTTATTTGGAATTATGCTGTGTTTTAAATACAGAAAATTTATTAAGTTTAAGCTAAACTGCATAAGGTTCAAAATATTTTTCTGTTTCTAAATGATATTAAGTATTCAATGCTAAAGTTCAGTAATTCTGTAAGGTCACATTGAGCTACATAACTGGATAATAATTGAAAGGATATTCTAGATTTTCTGCTTTTGAAAATTGTTAACACTTTTTGACACATTTTAAAAGTGAAAGCATAAAAAAAACTCACCACTTTCTCTAACAAACCACCTCCTGGTGATCTTTTCCTAACCAAGAATCTCTTTAGTGTTTTCACAGTTTTCATTTCTTCATTACACACATGCTGAAATGTTGCCCTAGGAACCAATGATTTTACTTATATAAGTTCTTCTCCCATCATCACTTACATTCTAACTTTCCTCAAACTCAGATATGTATTCTCCATTTATTACACATCTTCCCATCCTTGCCTCCACAAGATGCATTCTTAACTAAATTGAATTGTGTAGCAAATTCTTAAAACTAAATGGTTTCTTTGAATGTATAGTGGAGTTGAATTACTGGGATGCAAGACAGTGTTGGTGAGGGTGGAAGGGAAGTTTCAGTGCTTTATGCGTATCACGCAACATTCAAATTAAAACATATATTTGACATTTACAGGGGATTTATTCCTGCTATAATTTTATATGCACGTGGAAGCTTAATAAATAATTTTTGGTGACAAGCCAAGAATGTGCTGTATAGAGGATTTGAACATATGCTCTATGATATTAATGATAAAACATATGTTTAAAAACATTTTTATCCAAGCCTGGGACATAATGCCTCCATCCTTTACTGAACATCTCCTCCAAAAAGGCCTCCTCATCTTGAAATAAAAATGTTTTAAAATCTAGGAACATTCCCCTCCTCTAGTTCTTCTTCCTGCTTGCCAATAATCTAACCATCAAACAGCTAAGTCTGAGATTGCCTGCCTTGCTTAAAAACTTTCAAAGTCTACAGCATGGCACCCAAGACCCTTCACTCATTTACAGTCTGATCCCAATATGCTTTTCCTGCCTTGTTTTGACTGTGTTCCCACCCACCCTATTAAACAGCAATATTGTTCATCATTCTCTGAACACAACATGAAGTTTCACACTTCCATGCCCTTTTTTTAGTACGATGGAATCATCCTGGAATGTTTTCCAACCAACTCTGCATAGAACGCTCAATTCAAACTCTTAACTTCCTTCTAAAAAGTTTTCTCCTCTGAGAATTCTTCCTCTATTTCCTGACCCTCCTCTCACCTGTCCTGTTTCACCTCTCAGCTAACTTTTCCAACTTGGTGACTCTCTTATTTATATGTTCACACTCCCTGTGGCTTATCTTTAATGAGTATGGGTAATAGCTCAGCCAACAAGAATAACCATGGTTAAGTAATATTCTTTAGGAGATTCCTCATATCTATTTCACTCATTCTGAATACTTCGTTTTACTGATGTTTTTGGTAAATAGCTCTTAAATTTCAGAAACCATATGTTTCTGTAGGATGAATTTGAACATTAAAATTGTACATAATAAAGATATGTAGAAAATATGTAGAGTAAAAATTATTCAATTCCTCTAGTTTCTTGGTTCGGAAGTAAATATTTTAAACAACTTGATGTACATTCTGTCAGAGCTCTTTTTGCTACACATTGTCTCAGATTTAGAAAGCTAGTTGGAATTTTTTAGAAAAATCATATTTTTTAATATGCAGCTTTATTTTATCTAGTTGTAATTCTTTTTGTACATCAGAACAGCCAGATCTGCCCTATATCTTTATAGCCTGTCTTATCCCTTATATCTTAAACCTCTAATGTCTCCATAGGTGAGCTATATATTACTTATTTATTATTTATATTAATATTTAGACTGTATTCAATAGCCAAAAAATGCTTCAGTATATTTTCTTGGATATATGTCTTTCCCCTTTTGGGACACAAAAACCTAGGGTCTATTTTGTTCTGCTCCCTATTCTTAAGAATAATAAGAGTCATAAGTCAGAAAAAATTAAGTATAAAAGGAGATTTATTAATCACGTAATATGAAACAAAAGTTGCATATATGACTTATTTAAGTACAATTATATGTAGCAAACCATAAATATTAAGTAGCAGAGTTCTCATTCAATTTTCCAATTCCACCTCACTTAATCTTTGAAACTCTTAGCCTGTGTGACTGAAGAAACTGTCTTTGATCTAATTTGGAGTATTTCGTTCCTTAGCAATCAACAATCAATAGTCTCCTCTACCCCTGTTTTTTTTTTTTTGGTTTTTTTTTTTTAATTTCATGAGATACTTATTCCACACTTATCTAAACTGGGATAATATTTTTAAAAGATTTAGGGTATCGCTAATTAAAGATTATTCCCAGTTCCTACATCACGACTGCCAGGGGTTAAATGCATAGTTTTCAGTCACTGCATATAACGGGAGTTACCTTCCTATGCTGCATTGCAAAATGCTAGTTTATTTTCATCAAATTATGAAGGTTATAACCATTTGTAGGACTCTGAAGCATTCTGCTTTAGTTTTTAGCTGTATTTATGTCTCCAAATACTTGTATCTTTCGGTGAACAGCTACTTTTAGTTTATTTTTTGCTGCTATTTGCCATTCTTCCGGCAGAGAGAATTGTACTATTTTTCAGAGGAAAAAATAACTCCCAGAGTGAGGATTCTCCATGAGGCAGATCCTTGTGGAGAAACACTATTTTACACCCCTCTGGCTACAGCAGCCTCTGCATTTACTATTTAACTGTTTCTTACTACACTATAGTAGGCTTTAATATGACATATATCAGAGTGTATTGTGTCTGTAAACATGCCCTTATTCCGGCAGAAATGTGAGCTACTTTTAGAAATGGTGAATTCATCATTGTTCCCCACTCCCGGGCAGAATACTTGACTCAAATTACTCAATCATTCTTTGATGAAAGAAAAAATATATATCCAAATGAATAAAGTTAATGTTTATTAAGGATGGAATTTTAAACAGTGCATTTTTATGTTAGAGGTATTGTTAAGATTGATTCAGTTGGAATTGTTATTTGGCAAGAAAATAGTAACCATGGCTTCGAATTTTTAATCTAAAATACAGTGTTTTAAGTTTCTCTTAAGCCCTGAACAACCTTTTTGGGGAGTGTGTCTTTTTTAATAATAAAGAAGAGAAGAAAGAAAAGTAAGAAAAGTAAGGAAGAGAAGAAAGGAGAAAAATTTCTTTCTATGATATACTGAAAATCCAAGGGCAGATTTTTTAAATCTCTTTCCCAGAAGCAATATTTTATTTTTTTTAAAGAAGAAAAAAGATGATATGTACATGAAAAAAAGTTACAGGCAAATTAATATTTGGAGCAAATAATGGGTATTTGGAAAAAGAAGACTTCTTATGCTTAATACTTCAAGTTGAGGAATAATTTTCCCTCATCATAATGAGAGCTTATTCTTTACAGTTATGTTCTTCATGTTTATCTCAGAAGACAAATTAGAAGGCAGCTAGACGGGGCAATCTACAATTTTGTCAAAACCAACTGTTCAACCATGTTCTCTGTGAATATGTTGACCATCTGATGATAGAATGAACACATAATGGAGGCAGCAAACCATGAAGGCTGTTCAAACCCTTCATTTTCATTTGTGCTAGTTTCCTCAGCCATCCTTCTGCAAATAATTATATCTCTCTGTAGGAACAATTTTGACTGTCATTGCTCCTAGATGCTTTCTTTAAATGTACTCTTTGAAAAAATATGACTGGAAATGATTTCTGAAGCTGTATACAATGCCTTAACCTCAGAAACTGAACGTGCTGGGGCCTCTCTTTAATGAGAATAGAAACTACCAAATGAAGTTTCCCCTGAATTCAGCCTCCTGTTTAAGTTTGAGAAAAATCCATATTTAACTTTCCAAAATTTATTTCTGGTCACCAGTAGTAGTTTGTACCATAGACAAATTCTATACATATCCACTGACCTTTGTAAAATACTCTCTGATTAGCTTGTATATTTTAACATTTTGTATTAAATGCATAAGTAGATATTTGTATATGTACTTATATTGTTATATGCAGTCAAAAATTAATTGACTTCCATAATCATTTTTGTAGTATGCTTTCACCATCTAATTTTTTGAGTAAGTAGACTGTAGAAATGGAAACAACAGCCTCCAAATGAATTAGTTCGAAAATATTATAGGTAAGATTCTTTTATGATTTCTTTGTACAGAGGGCTACTAACATTTTATTTTTTATTTTGAATTATTTCCCCACTATGGTAATTTTGAGTAAAAGGCAGTCAGAATCCTCAATGTCTGCTTAAAGACATATGGTTCAGTGAAATTCGTAATACTCTACAAGGAGCATTTTATACTGATATATTTACAGTATTTCCCATCCCCTGTCTCTTTCCATACTAGAAAATGAACAAAGGAATAGAGTAGATTCACTACATAATATTAGGTTGAAAAACATGTAAATAACACATTGGTATAATATCAAACTTTTTAGCCTTTATCGTAAGCGTTTTATCAGTACGCAGGAATCTTCAAAATAGAAAGCAATTATACATCTTCAGTGAAGCATTTTTTTTACTGACTAAAATGATTCACCTAGCAGTTCTAAAACCCCATGGAATTATATCAAACTGGCGCAAGACATCCAATTGTCAATTTTAGTTGACATATTAATCCATCTCTCCCTTGGCTATGCTTTAGAAAGTCAACTGCATTGTATTAATCAGAAGGCTAGTGGGTGTAATTGGATAACAACTGTGTAAAAGGGGAAGAATGTGGGAAAATTGCGTAAATTCATGTCTGTCTTAGGACTGAAGTAGAAATGTATAAATATATCTATGAGTTGGCCATTAATTCTTATGGACTAATATCAGAAAGCTATAATCTCTGAAGATACTTACTAAATGAATTAATATAATTTTCAAAAAATATGGAAATGTAGGAACTTATGAGCAGACATTTCGTATCTATGCATTCTTATGTGTTACATAAAAACAGTAAGAATTTTCTGCACCTTCATTAGTTAGGGTGGCCAATCTGAAACTGTCCAATCGTTCTAAGCTAAACTCAAACTCTACTTGCTATTTACTACTGAATGTCATTTGGAGATTTATTTTCTAGTATGTTGTTATGTTCTGGTTTACGATATGTTTCCAGAGGGTTAACACGTTTCATGTCATTATTAATTCAAAACATATTTATTAATTCTAGTTAAGAATTTAGAAGTGCTTTCACTAGCTTTGCCTCTCTAGCTCCGAAAAGAGATGTATTGTGTGGATTTATCAAATTAGTACAGGATTATGACTTATTCATTCTGAAGTGATAGAACATTCAAATTATGTTTAAGAAAATTATAACAGTGAGAAATTTTATATTTTTTTCTCTTTTTCTAGTCTTCTGATTTTCTTTCTCATCTTACCTCCAAGAAGCTTTAAAATATTGGCCAGGTTAAAATGATACATAAAAATTCAAATTTTTTAATCCCTGACAGTAACTTGTGGTAAGAAATGAATTTGGAATGGATTTGGAAAGATATGAGAAAAACTTGACACACCTGTATGGTTGAAACTTACATTATAATAGCTCTTCATAAAGGTACTTTAAAATTACTTTTAAGGTTTGGGATCTGAGTTTTACCCAAGAGTATTGTTTTCAGATGACAGAAAACAATTTAACTTGTGATAACTGTATCTAATTAGAAGACATTTAGTCATTTTAATTTTACAAATGGATTTTCCAGAATGATATGTTTAGAATCTTTCTATATGTCTGTAAAGAAAGAAAGAAAACAGAAGTAGTCAGAGCTCAATTATAAGCTATATTTGTCACCATGTAATCATAATCCTTCTCATTTATGTTTCAATCACAAATGTCATTTCCACTCTTTAAGGTTTTTTATGAAGTTGTTAGTAACATAACATCTAGAATTTAGGCCTGGAAAGCAGAAGAACATATTGAGTAAATGGAATGGAATATCTCTGCAAACCACGTCCACTAAAATGCACATATATTGCTCAAATTCTAAGAATGCCATCTTGAATTAAATTTTATGGTACAACAATATTATTGATACATTCTAGAATGAAGTTTTAACAATAGCAGCTTCATACTTGTAGCATCTGAAAGTTCTGTGTTTGCAGATATAGAGTTTGTAGATTTTTATGTGACAGGGAAAGCTCTTCAGCAACAAAGTAACGGTGGATGGAAACAGCCTAGTTCATTAAGAGGCTTCAAGACTCTGAGGAGGGGGTGGTTAGAGCCAATTCTAAACGGGCAGTAGAGTATCTCTTAAAGACAAAGCTCTAAAATTGATGTGAACTTAGAAGTGGATGCCTTAGGCTGTATTAGCATCTTGCAAATAAACACTTATCTTTGAGGACACTATTATTTTACAGTGAGCAAATAATCCGCAATTTAGATGATAGATAAAAAGAGAGATGCCTAATAGTCTCTGATGTTTGAAGGGAAATTCAAAACAAGCTTGTTGGTAAATTTTTTTGTGTCTATGTGCAGAACTACCACACTCCTTTGCTTTAGATAAAGCATTAACATAAGTCCAAATCAGTAACGAAAGTCAAATTTTCAGCAGGAATTTTTTATAGTTTTAGATCAAAGGGTTAGCCCATATTCAATGATATACCTAAAGTGTCTGCAGGGATTGCCTTGAATGCTTACATAGTAGCTGTATCTTCACTTTTCAAGGTAATATTTCACACTACATTGATTTAAAAAATATGTGTAATCCAAAATAAAATTGAATTCAGCTTTTTTGTTCTTTCCACCATATAACTTTAAATAGTTTATTAGAAATGATTGGCAGCTGGATTTCAAATTTCATACATTTCATTTCAGAGGGAAATAAAATTCCTTCTTGTTGAACCATGCATTTTGCATGAGCTTTTGCATTTAATTTGTTAGATCATTTTCCTTCTGCTGGGACATATACTCAGTAAGATTTTGGTTTTCTTTTCTTGATTGTTGTTAATGTTGCTCTGATTTTTTTTTCTCTCAACTACTGATACTTTATAATAGGACAACCAACACCATTATCAAGATAGGTAAGACATGTTATAATCACAGACAATGCTTTTGTAATGATAAAATCAGTAAAAAGAATGCCAGAGTGGGAGAGGAGTGACCAAAAAAATCACACAAAAGTCAAATAAAGTAAGTGCTATTGGACACTTTTTGCACATAATATACAAAACTTAAGATGTTGATTTTCAAATATCCATACTTTATTCCTTAGAAAGAAAATGAAAACAAATATAATGCAGTTAGGAAGGCAAGTTACATGATTACAAAAGTGAATCCATTTAAACATTTATCAGGCTACTCAGTGGTTGTCATACTTGAATTACCAGTGCAGCCAGGCAAATGACCAACCACCAAGGCTTTGCTTCCTATGCTTCTTGTCTCAGAGTCCTTTATGATTTCATTTGGGGTTTCTTTGCACATTTTACCCTTGTTCCTCTCAGAATATAAGTTGTCTAAGCTGTATTCAGTTACAATTACAAAAAGTCAAAATCAGTGCTAAATAAGGATTTTTAATAATTACCTGTGCGCTTAATCCCAACCGTGTAATTCATGGTGTATAAAACCTGAGTTTAAATGAAATCATACAGTTTCATAAAGGATATTCTATGAGGTTTTTGTCTTTCAGCTACTTCAGCATAACAATTAAATTAGATTGCACAAAAAAATTAAAAGAAGCGTTTTCCATAAAGCCATTGATCAAATTTAAAAAACTAGCTCTTATTATGTTTTTAAAATCAAATTGTATTAAGCCAATTTTCTTTATTCTTATTTATTCAATGACTGTGTAATTAAATCCATCCTTCTCTATTATGCCATTAATTATTCACATATAAATACTATCACAGTAAGGCTTTTGCAACATCCAACTAAAATGTCTGAGAAAAGATGTATTCTGAGACTAAATTGACAAAGGGATTGTAGAGCTATTGCTGAATCAGCTAAACTTGCCATACTGATTAAAGTAAGCATTTAGGTTTCACACACACAAGAAACTTCTAGTTTTCTTTTCCTGAGTTACTTTCAATTATTAAAATGGCATGTTTAACTGCTGCTTCTGCTCTTTCAAAAATGTTTATATAAGAATGATTGAGTATTGCCAATTAAAATTATGCAGGAAAAAGTTTACCTATGAAAAAGACTATGCTGTTATATTAATTTGTATTAACATTTTAAAATCTTACATTATCATATATGTTAGAAGATTTGCTGCTGATAGATGATCATTGTAATGGATGCATGTGGGACTGTATAGACTTTAGGAAAGTAAATTCACTATGGTCGTAAAAATGGACTTTGCTTTCTGACTGTTTTGGCCTCTTTCACTTAGATAACCACTAGATAGGGCTAACCTGGAATTTATTTATCATAGTAGGTTCCAAGGTACCTCCAAAGCACATTCTATTTCCTGCTGACTTCCTTTCCAACTTTTCTTTTTCCAATGTCTTTCTGTCTCAGTTCCGATTCCGAGGCCTATCTTAAACACGCTCCTTTGCCTGGCTCTTTTCATCTCTGGTATTTCCATCTTTCTCTATTCCTCCAAACCATCCAAAGTTATATTCTGCATGTTAAGTCAGCCAGTAGATCAGATACACATGCAGGGAACTACCCTGTTCTTCATTGTTTCTGGCTCTTCAAGTGATCCAATTTAGTAATAAATATGAAAATTTCGAAGTTTTCTATTAGGACTCTTATTGCTATGCTTAATATTTTAATATTTTATATAAAGTTTCTGACATTTTAGTTCCATTTATTTCAAAGAGTCTAAATTAATTTGGCTTTACTTTAAACACATTTGACTACTCTCTCACATCTATAGCCAGTGTAGGATTATAACAATCTTTAAAATTAGAGACACCATGAATGTTTGAGGTACATCAAATCTGTAGTCCACAGCAATAGGTGTCCAGCTGAGGTTTTTTTTTACATCAGATTTATACTTTATTATAATTTTGAAGTTTAGATGGGCTTTCTAAAGCACTAAAAATTATTCACATGAGAGTGATTAAAAACTTGAAGAGTAAAGCTATAAGGAAGCAGAAAAATGATCGTTTGTAATATATTAGTACCTATTCACACAATTCTTTTTAGTTTTTCTTTTATGTATTTTTTTGTATCATAAGGTAATGCTGAATATGCAAGCTAGTATATTGCCTTTAAATTATTTTTATTTATGTAGTTTTATATCACAGGCACTTCTTTACATTCTATATAGGTATTTTTGGTAATATTTAGAATTTAGACTCTGGAGGCTACCAATCTAAACTTTATTCCTGGCTTTGCTCCTTTTAGCTGCATAAACTCAAGTTCTGTGAGCCTCTGTTCTTAGATATATGCCATGGAGGTAATTATAAGACTGTGATGGCTAATTTTATGTGTCCACTTGAAGGGCATTTTGGATGAGATTAACATTTATATCAGTGAACTTTGAGAAAGCAGATTGCCCTCCAAGATGTGAATGGGCCTTATATAATCAGCTGGCGAACTGAAAAGAATGAAAAAGGCCACCCCAAGCGAGAGGGAATCCCCCCACAGAGTATCTTTGGACTGGGTCTGCAATATTGGCTTTCCTGGGTCTTCAGCCTACTGGCTCTCACTGCAGATTTTAGAATTGTCAGCCTTCATGATTGTGCAAGTTAATTTTTTATAGTCAATCTCCATGTGTGTATATGTGTGTGTCTGTGTACTAGTGTATCTTAATGATTTTGTTTTTCTGGAGAACCTTGAATAATACAAGTGCCTACGTCTTTGAGTTGTAAAAATTAAATGAAATAATAAATAAAAAGTACTAAGTTCTTGTCATATAATTAGTGCTATATAAGAATAAGCTAGTCTTCCTTATAATGCTTTTCATAATATTTAAAAGGCTATAAATTTTTATACTACAAATGATGCTGTAATGAACACCTGAAGGCATCTTTTTTTATTTTTCTAAATTTCTGGTTGTTTCCATAAGAAAAGATTCATAGAAATGGAATTATTGGGCTAATAGAAACAGCCATTTAAATTCCCCTGCAACAGTTTGGCAAATCAATTTCCGGAGAAGTCACCACATTATTCTCAAGCCATATATGATGGAGCCACACTAACTGCACCCATGTCGCATGCAGTCATTCTGAAGTGATGCTCTTTCCTTTTTCTGTATTGACATAAATTGTCCTTCTCAGATTTAGAGAGGGTTTTCAGGAAATAACTATGTGTTACTGTGTCATATACAGCATACAGTGTGCTAGTCCTGCATCTGGAAATCCTCTGGTGTACTTGTGTTGCTTTCCATATTACAAAAAAAAAAAAAAGCTCTTGTTACTATGCATGGCTGCTCACATGAATAAATAAAGCATATTTATACATCAGAAATACGTGGAGGTATTCTGGTCAATAGTTCTCTCCCATATACCTATTTTACAATGACACAGGTAACCTTAACAGTTCTTCATACTTACCAAACTTCTGCTTCTCATTGAAGATTTATCTTCCTCATAAATCATTAGTGGAGTTTACTAAACACTTTGCTCAGGACTTTCTTATTGTTGTGTGTGTGAACATGTTTTGTGGTAAGTCAGTTTCTTGTGATCTAACGTCCAGCTTCTACTGGCAAGTAAGCTCCTCAAAGGCAGACATGAGATCACATTTATTTTACATTAAAACATGACTAAAAAAAATACAAGTGTTTACAAGTAAATATAGGCTAAAATTGTCAATACTTTTAAAATTCTCAGCATGCACTGAAAAGTGCTGATGGGTGAATTGATTTCAAGGATTATCTTATGAATTGGCAGGCATTTGAAAACAAAGATTAACTAAAGGAATGTCCTGACCACAGGAAAGAATGACTAAAGAGATCTTTTTCTTAATTTACTACTCTTAATTTTATCTTCCATGGTTTTAGAGACTATTACTTCGCTGAACATTAAAACAAAGCAATAGCAAAAGCTAGAAAGAAAAAAAATAGCAAGAAGTATAGACAAGTAGAATTGAGAGTTCTAAAAATTATCTTGATGCTCATTTCTTTAGTTTTGGCTTATAAAGTATCTTTCTAGATATAAGTTGCAGGTAATGGAACTCCATATTCCCCAAAGTTTTTGTTGCTTTCTGTGATGTGGCCTTAAAGTCAGAAGCTGGATGATTTAGCTTTAGAATTTTTTAATGTTCAGTAGAATTTTTTAAACAGATTACAAAACAAAAATTCCAAAGGAGAATTCATTCTTTTAAATGACAACAAACTTAGCTTTGAAAACAACAAAAAATGGAGAAAGTTGCTGTAGGGGATGTTTCTGGATAACTGTGGCTGTATAATGAATGCAGCCAGGATGAGACAACAAAATGTCACAGGATTCAGGTAATGGAAGAATGGCAGTTGGCTGTGTGTATCTTGCAGCTTATTCACATCAAACAATATTGCATTTATTGGTCCATCTCCCTTTATGCCACAAACAGTACCAGGATTTCTGACTTTTTAGTAAATTTTAATTAAATTACAGTAAGATGAAACAAATTTAACTGAGTGAAAGAATCTTTGTAGTTTCTTGTACTGTATTGTTTTTAAGGTACATCATTGTCTCGGTTAAGAAACATGTCACTGTGAATAATAAAGTAGTAACTAACAATATTTTAGTGTTTTCTAGGTGTCATGCACAGTATTCAGCATTTTATGTAGATTATTTTTTAATCATCTCTTTCAATTATTCCATGAAGTAGGCTGTTATGACATAAATGAAAAAATTGTGGTTAACTTGCACGTGGCAGAACTGGGTTGCAAAAATATACAATACAAGCTAGCAAAAGTTATTTTAAATTATGTTGTAAAAATATGTGTTTAGGATAAAAGTCCACTTTTAGTGTTAAGAAGCATTTATTCTTTCTCTGTATTTCTTCACAGAACACTGTTTTTATGTCAAATTTTCTCCATCTTCACTTGCAGGTGGTCACTTGATCTGTCCAAATTAGAAAAGAATGACACCTATGCGATCCCTTGATTTTCTAGGCTGATGGTACTCTTGATGTTTCAATAACTATTCCATGCACCCTGAAGACAAAATAGATACTTGTTTCATTTATTAAGTAATTAAGTTAGAAAAACTTAATAAGCATTTGAAAAAATGCACAGAAAAGAAAAAAATCTTGTTTTAGATAACCACAATTACAAACAGATGGGATGCCTATGTTACTGAGTACTACATTCTCAAACAGTATAATTTGATCAAATACCACCATCTTAATTTCCTGTGACACATTGTTTTTTGCCTGAGACTTGTTTTTTATCACAGTGATTGCCAAAATCCTAGCTTTGCAAATACACGACACCACTACAAATAATGTTAACAATCTAATGTTGAAATTTTGAACTACCTTTAACTAGCAGTTTGCATGGTATTTAACAGAGATTGAATAGAAGAATATTTGAACATTTAAAAATTCCTTACAGTGGTTCTGTGAGTTTCTTGTAGCACCTAAGGCACCTAACACAAAGTTTGGAAACCACAGGACTATACATTTTGTGCTGGTCTCCAAAGCACATTATTTATATGGAAATCTTCTTCCATATTGGCAGAGAATGTTCAGGAATTGACACTTTTTTTAATATATAGATATTTCCAATTATGGCTGAGAGAAATAAAGTCATTAGATTTTGACTCTATCACAAGTTTCTAACTCTCAGTTGTTTTTTTTTTTTTTGGAAATTAAGAGAGAAAAGCAGGCAATAAATACTGACCTGTATATATTATTATAAGTTCTCAATTAAGTAGTAGATCCACTCTTATTTCTTTCATCTGACACTAATAGCCATAAAACCATGGGCAATCACTTTGCCTGTCTAGCATTAAGCTTCCTCATGAATGAAATGAGGGGCTTGAGCTATGCTGCCTCTGAAAAAAGTTCCTGCTCTAAACGTCTTTGTTTTCAGGACACTAAATAGATTTCTTTGACTTTATTCGTCTAACACAAAGTACTTTGCTAATATTCTGTACATACTGGCATTAACACATATTGACATTTAATTAAAGCCACACCCACAACATTGATTTGTATTATCATATTTTATTTTTTATAACACTCAATTATTTTTCTTTCTTTGCAATTTCTTTTGATTCGAATTATATCACAGGCAGCAGTTGCATATGTGTATTTGTTTATCTTTTGAACTGTTACACACATTTAAAAAACTATCAAAATCTTCAATAATGGAAAAGTCAACAGTTTGGAACTATACTTTTTCTTTTCACAGTAAGTTATGTAGATCAAATTTCATTTTGAATAGAAATTTGAATATTTTTAACTCATGTGAGTATCCCATCAGACATAATTTTGTCTTCAAAATTTCGGCTCTTGTTTGACTGTATTTTCTTTAGAATGCATATAAAGGAGCCACTGAGAAACAGAATCTCAGTCTATTTTATCAAGAAATGAAGAGGAAGAGAAAAAAAGAGCAGATGTAACTTAGGGAAGAGAAAAAAAAAATGGGAATCTCTAAAGAGGGTGGGTTGTAACAAGATTTACTCTCTAGCATAACCAAATTGGAAGAAGCGATTTAAACGCATACGGCTATGTGCGTCTATTACCACTTCAAAAATCCTACCAATTTTGTAAGTTTGCTGAAATCCATTGACTCATTTAGAATGAGGAACATGTTTGGGAGAAAAAGTTGCTCACAAAAATTTTTAATTAAGACTTTTGATACTTAATATTTTGAGTTTTCCAAACCTCATCAAGTATTAAGTAAAAAGAGGTTTATATTAACAGAAATAACTAAATGTTTTCTAACTTCCCCAAAAATTTCAACCAATATAGAGTAGGAGTCCCCAAGAGCAACTCAATGAGCTAAAAAAAATACTTTGTTCATACTTATTAACTTCTCTTCATTGATTTTTACCATTTTAGAAGCTACGTGGATGCCATTCCTAACTAAGGCAAAAATTGCTGGTGCAGTATGAAGCCCACTGTGACAAACAGCAAGGGTGGTGGGGATTGGCATTACTTAATACCACCTCGAGTTCCTAAATATGGCTCTGAAATCTGCTTCTATAATCTTGGCTTAAATTTTAACCTTTAGACTTTAACAAGCTGCAGGGCATCTCTGGCTAGATTTATAAACTATAAGAATTTCTAGTGCAGCAAATCAGAACAGAATGCTATAAATTTCCAATCAGACCCACATGGCTCTGCCCCTGTGCTGCCCATTGCAGCCGCCAGCATCACCATGCCTCCAAAGATTCAAAAAGCCATTTTCAAGTCCAAATATGTCATCAAATTTCACATTCAATAGGAAACCAAGCCCTCTTCATTTTTGTTCCATGGTATTTATATAGTCTATCTGCTAGTCTTCATTCCCACATTATTGCCTTGGTTATATCCCTTCCTATTGTGATCATGTCCTAATTCGTCTCCTCATACTCTACTCCTTTTCACAGTTAATTTAATCTATATGCTAACTCCATCATTTTCTTTCTGCAACTGAGCTTTGTCATTTTTGTTGTCTGCAAAATAAACCAAAAAAAGAAAAACCTTCCACCCCCACAAAACAAAATGTGAACTCCCATTGCATTTAAGTCTCAATACAATCTGATCTCCAGCCTATGTTTCTAGATTTATTCCCCTAGATCTCCCATTCACGCTTACACTTCGGGTTTTCCAGTAACAGAAAAACTCACTATTCATCTGTATTTGTCTGACAGTTGCTTAGCCCAACCACTGAATTCCAGTACCTCAGCCTGAAATGCTGAGGAACCACTCTTCTACCACCTAAATTCTTTCTTAAATTTCTGCTCAGTTTACTCCAATTAAGGCCCCAAAAGTATGGAACCTTATCCAATAACAAATCGAATTACTTGATTCCCTTGCAATGTTCCTATAGCATGTAATTTTTAATTCTATTATATTGCAGTCTAATATGCATCATTGAGACTATCTCTTCCAATGAGAGTATGAGTTCCTTGAACAAAGGAATCACATCATCTTCATCTTTGTACTGATATCAATTTCATGGGGCAGATGCAGAATAAATAGTTGTTATGATGAAGTTAATTAAATTATAGATTGACCAGATAGAATTATTACAAGATTGAGTGAGTTGATCAAGGTCAGAGAGGACAAATATTCCCCCCAGACCCTTTGATCACAGTGCCTCTGATATCAGCAGGAAAGCTGCTCCCACGATTATAAGAAGCCACTGAATCTGGAAGGAGCAGAACACAGAGCTCCCCACCTTTGCCCCAGTGGGGAATTCTTCTCACACCATGGCAGGGAGTCATCTAGTTAGGATCCTTGATGTTTCTGCTACAAACTTTATCATCAAAAATGATTGCATCAGGTTCTGCATCTCTTGCCATAACGCCGTTTCAAATCTAAAACTTACAAAATGTGTTTGGCCAAAACGAAATACAGCCGAAATCCTGAGGTGAGAAGATTGGGAAATATAGTTTGGATTTTCTAGCCTCTTCAGTACAAGATAGCACACCAACAAGTGTTTGGAACAGAGGTTATGTGGGAGCCAATGCACAGTAGCTACAAATTCTCTGCTGGAAATATTTATCATCCATACATACCCTTCATCCCAAATTTAAGCTTTCAAACATGAGCATCTGGAACCACAATATGATGCCAGCTAACATGATGCAATATCCCTTTATAAATTAAAATGAGTTCTATCCAGCACTGTTTTCATCTCTGTGTGGTCATTTATCCTCTAATTCTGTCACAACCCTGAACTAAGGATGAAATTATAAAGTTAACCACCACCCACATTGAATATAAAATTATAGGCTAAAGGATGAGATGAAGGACAAAAAGTAAAGTTAGCTGATAAAAATATACACATAACAGAACAAGGACCAGTATGTTAGCTACTGAAGACCTCATTTGTACAGCTGGTAGTGATATCATAGTTGGTATTTATAATTTTGGTCCTGCTCTTTCAGGTCCATTTTCTACTTGCTTCTCATCCAATGCCTAACAGGACTTTTTATTGGATGGGTGATTCAAACATTCGTACTTGAATGGTCTGAGTTCTTAGAAGACCTCCTTATATTGAAGTGCTATATTTTGCCATTATTATTATTTGCAATGAATATGGCAGTTCTATCAAGCACACAAAGGAATGCACTGGGTTCCAGATCTTTCCTATGTCCCTAATGCACAATGGTCACCTTATTTCCCCTGATGAATGAGGATCAATCACACTCACCCACCCTGTAAAATTCTTTGTTAATATTGAATAAATGTCACGAGAAACCTGGAAGGGCCAGGTGGCAGGCTCAAATCTGACTCCGATTGAGCTATCACTGTGTTCCCTGATGGAAGAATTTCTTCCTTGAGTACTAAGATCTCCAAGCCAGGAGAGGTTAAGGTCACAGGGATTGAAAGCAGCATTTTGTAAATGAGTCATAGAGTGGAATAGTGAGAGGTGAACCCCCTACCCCCATTTTTACCTCCCAGACTCATGTATTTCAGCTGTGACAAAAACAAAACAAAACAAACCACCATTATGCTTATTGGTTAAGAAGTTAATCCATATGTACACATCAGACTATTTTTTAGTTGGCAGCATTACTGAGCAGCACATATAGTCTTCCACTCTCTTAAAAGCCTCCCTAACTCTAGATGATGGAGTACATGATATGACCCTTCAGTGCTGTGACAATTATCCCCTTGCTCCAATTTTGCTCTAAAGCAAGATTCTTGGTCAGAAGGAATGTGGATATGTTAGTGTGAAGAATGAATGTAGTAAACTCAGGAATGTTGTTTGTAGAATCATTGTGGGCAAAGAAGACACGTCGGTATGCAGAATAAGTGTGTATTTCACTATGGGCAAATTGTTACTTATTCTTTTATTGAAAGAATACACGTGAGCAACATTTTACAGGGAGGTAGGTGTTTTTTCCAAGTTACGGTGTTATATTAGAAGTTCAACATTACTTTCTCCTCTAGTAAACAGGGAACTTAGGTTATGAAATATAACATTTATTCCAGATGTCCATGTGGGTAGCTAAAAATTAGGAATTCTAGTACTGAGAGAGGGAGAAACAGTTGTCAGGAAGCAACTCATAGGTTCTGCCAGAACACCGAATCCAATGGTGCCAATATAATCTAATCTCGGTTTAAATTCAGGTTATTTAAAAATTATTATTTACTATAGTTTAAAGATAACCTGAATTTAAACTGAGGCTAGACATAATATTGTTAAAGCATTACAAATTAAAATTTAAATAACTTTATTGAGAAATGGTGCTAGGTCATTTCAAATGCCATCTCATATTTTCATAATAATTCAAAGAACCTATTTTAATATAAGTAATATATTTGCTTTCATATAGGCTTTTAAAAGACTGATATTTTAGGATTTTGCCTGGAATCAGAGAGTCAGAACAAAAAGATAAGCCCATCGCTTTTCAAACTCTACAGCCATTTCTTAGGCTGAGATACTGCCTGACTTGTTACATGATTGGATAGAGAGCTCAAATTTTGGAAATGTTTGCAACGTACTCAGTACTGTTGTGCCAGGCACTTTGTTAGCATATCATATATTTTCTTATTTAATCATATTGACCAAATGAAACAGATATTGTTATCATCATCTCCATTTTGTAGTTGAAGAAATTAAATAATTTAAAATTTTACCCAAGATCATATAGCTAATATGCAGGACTCATTCCAAGGCTATAGGATATCCAGGTATGTATTGCTAAATATATCCAACTCCACTTTTGTAGGTAAGATTAGTTGGCACCAGTGACAACTGAAATACTGGAATAATTTGTTTCAAGGGTTAGGAAAACATAAATTGGGACTATCATCATAAAAAATACCTATTTCTATACAAAGAATAGCTGAATAGTATAAAAATAGCCTAAACAAAAATCTAATGTAATCTATATTCTACAGAAGTATTGAAGCATGGATTTCAATACTTTTAAAACCAAATTATAGTGAAAGTAAGTACTAGACGTCATGTGCATCGTCACCCTAAAGAGGAAAGGCATTCACTTTTATATAAATATATCTTTATAAATTATTCTTTTTAATAGCCAATTTGTGACCTAGATTTGTACTTGGCAAACCATTGAGAATTAGCATTTAAATCAGACATTTGTGTTTAGAATTATAATTTTTAAAAATAATTCAGCATCATTTATGTGGAATAAAAGTCTAAATAAATATTCTGACATATTTCAGGAGTTTTTAAAAGAATAAGGATATCTTATTGTACTCTAAATGTAGAATAGACTCATGTACAACATAGTTCAGAGCAAATATTTTATCAAAAAAAAGTTAGTGAAGCAGCACTCTAAGAATAGTAAAATGCTTAGTTTCCCTGGAATGTGTTTGACAGTAAGATTTTTAAAAGATCTAAGAGGCTGACCTTTCTCCCCCACAAAATAAGTAGACTTTTTAAAATGAGCACATCTGGTTTATGTTCCTAAACCTCTGGCCTTTAAAAGCTTTGTTCCCAATTCACACAAAATACCATTCAGGATTGCTTGACATAGTGACCCTTCCCTGTAGGTGGTTGGGCGAATGAAATGATTAAGTAGATTCAGGAATTTAGCATATACCTAACAAGTTAACATTTGCATCCTGAAGTGATTAGTAAACAGTACTGTTCATTGGTATACTTTAAGCAGTTTTACTTTTTGAAGTTCTAATTATAAAATAGTATTGTTTTTCAAAAAGCAGATTTATCTTTCTTGTAAATAATTATACTGATGCTATTATCTGGTAATTTAGAACAAAGCACATAGTATTATAAACTAAAGGTATTTTGTTTTATTTCAAAGCTACAATGCTGTTATTAGGAAAAAAAAATACTGAAAGGGAGGTCAGGTTGGATCCATAAATCTAGATGGCCGTTCAACATTTAACCAATTCTTTGGTACTCAATTGAGTTAAACATTAAATGGTGCATTGGCAAGGAAGATTTTATTTCTATGAGGACCACTAATAAAATACTCTGAGTTATTTGTGTAGAATGTAATTCCTTCTGACTTTGCCTTCCATTTGCCTTGAGGATATACCAGTTTAAAAGTGTTCAGCACACTACACCATGCATAACAGGTAATCTGCCTAATTAAATCCTGTAAGGATGTTCTCAGTAAAATGCTGAAGAGCTCCCATAACCTCTGCTTCACCCTCCCCATGCACCAGAACTTCTGAGATTGAGAAACCCCAGCCATTAACTCAAGTGTTTACACTTGAAGCTCAAATTCTACTTTGCCAGAATGGTTCATTTCACATTTTACAAATCTGTTTTCTCATTTATAAGCAGAAAGTAATTTGTCAATTTTTTAAATATTATAATTCTCAACTTGTTCTGAGAGAAAATGATCTAACATACAACTGCAATTCATATTGCAAAAATCACACTGTGACTGGGACTGCTATATTCAGAGATCTAATAAGATTTACATTCGTATTTTGAGTGCATTCATTTGGTATATTTCAATGAATTATTAATTATGTCCAACAATAAAATATTATTTTGCTCAGATGCACAGCAATAGGAAAGATGCCCAAGAGAAATTTATCTGACAGCTCAAAACAAAATGGCCAAAATTCACTCATAGGTTACTCGTCCAACGCAGCATGATGCATATTTGCCCATCAAAAGCACTCAGTGTGTGTTTTTCTCAGCTTGTCAATGTTTTGTCAAGAGAATAAAAGACAAATTTTAGCCTTCAGATTTAAAAAACCCTTAAATTTAATGATTAAAAATAAAATATGATAGATGAATAATTTATGGAAACCTCTTTAATTATACTGGAAATTGATAACAATGATTTAACAATGATTCAACTAGCATCAATATGGGCAGAATCTTCACCATATAACAAAAGTACATATTGTATCTTTTATTCACCTATTTATGTTGATGCAAAAATACTAGCTCTTACCATATTCCCTTCTAATCATTCTTTCTATTCTACTCAGTAAAATCCTAAGAGAGAAACCTCATGCAAAATACTGACTCATCTTTTCTCTTTTATTGCACACATTGGACTGATTGCCAAATCAGTCTTACATATTTACTCAATGTACATCTTTCAAGTTTGCTCCTTCTTTTTTAATCCTTAGATAGGCTGTTTCAGACTGGGCTTTTGGCAGTATCTTTTTTCTCAACTGTACAAACAGCACAGTAATAAACCTTCAAGTCTGTTGCCTGGCAGGTGTCTTAGGGATATTTCAGAAAGGCAACTAGGGCACTGGCTAGTTCCTGGTAAGCTTCTTCAAACCACTTCAGTTGAGTTGCCAGCATCTAGCTACTAGTCACTAGATTCTCTTTCCCAGAAAGAAGTTAATCGTAAACCCCCAAAGATAATGAGTCCTGTGAAGGGCAGATGGTAGCTAAACATACATATACCTGATTTTAGATGCAAATAATTGGAGACAGATTAGTGTGTTTACTAGGAACACTAACATACATTCTAGTACAGAAGAGCTGGGTTTAATTTCCTACTATGCAAGGATCTCAGAGAAGTTGCTTAATTCTGAGTCTCAGTTTCTTTATCTGAAATAATGATGCAATTAAGCTTTATTCAGAAGACAGAAAATGTTTGTACAATGTTCGCAAAGCTAACAAAAATCAACTCTCAGAAGTTATAATTGGACCAACTCTCAAAAGTCAGAAATCAACCTTTCATGTCAATATAGTTATCTCATGTCATTGCTTAGACTATATCTGCTATTATTCTGTATTTAAATTTTCACAAATCACTCATGATCTTCAACCTGTACTTCAAAATCAGTATACTGGCTGTTCCACTTGTCTCCAACGGCTACATTTAATTTTGCTTGTTTCTCTCATTTTATCTTTTATAGGAGCTTTTGAACAGAAGTCACAGACTGCCAATTAATTATGAGATTCTTTTAATCTTTAGATTGTTTCAAGAGAAAGTAAAAACCCAGAGTTTTATGTGAAAGTCATATAAAAAATTGACAAAAAATGCAAAAAATAAGATTAAGTTGGTACTATTGGCCCATATTAGTTCATGGCAAAACTCAATTTATTCCCTTTGTTAGCAGGTTACCCATCATAACTCAAATTGCATACCAAATCTCTGTCACCTACGTACCTCTTAGAGTCATTTAACTTTGTGTTGTTTGCCTCAGAACCTTGTCCTAAGGCTAAATTATGAGTCTAAAATGCCTGTATATTAGGTTCCTCTTCCTGTTTTTATGCTTACTTTGAAAATTTATATTGGCATAGCTTAGCATAGTCCTGTTTAGGCATGGAACACTTACAAATATCCTGTCTTAATTCCCTATTAAGGATTTTTGTTTAAACCTCAATATCTAATATGTGTAAATTCTTGGCTTCTAAAATTCAACACAAATCAACAGACTTGTTTTGATAGTGAATGATCTATGTAACATGAACTGCAATTCATATTGCAAAAAATTACACTGCAACTCGGTCTGGGTCTGCTATATTCAGAGATCTAATAAAACCTATATGTATATTGCGTATGCATTCATTTGGTATATTTCAATGAATTATTAATTTTGACCAATAACAAAATATTATTTTGCTTAAAAGTACAATAGGAAAGATGTAATGTGAAAGGTAATACAATTTATAGAAAGCTAAACACAACACAAGCCCTAATAATAATGGGAAGAAAGACAAGTTTGAAATAAAATTCTAATACAAGGCTAAATATACTGAGATATCATGGTAATGGGAACAAAGACACTGGAAGCACAGAGGAAAAAAAAAAAGTCGTGAGAAAACGTAGGAAGGCACCTGGAGACAGTGACATCTGAGCCAGGCTTTGATAAGTGGTGCTAATGCGGAGAAGACAGTAAAGATGGGGAATGGGAATAGCTGGTGATGTGGTCTGGCTGTGCCTCCACCAAAATCTCATTTTTAATTATAGCTCTCGTAACCCCCACATTTTGTGGAGGGACCCAATGGGAGGTAATTAAATCCTGGAGGCGTGTTTTTCCCATGCTGTTCTCGTGATAGTGAATAAGTCTTCTGAAATCTGATGGTTTTATAAAGGGCAGTTCCCCTGCACATGCTCTCTTGCCTGCTTCCATGTAAGATGTGCCTTTGTTCCTCCTTTGCCTTCCACGATGATTGTGAGGCCTCCCCCAGCCATGTGGACTGTGAGTCCATTAAATCTCTTTTTCTTTGTAAATTATCCAGTCTCAGATATTTCTTTATTAGCATCATGAGAACAGACTAATACAGCCAGATACATGTGGAGAAAGGCATGCAGGCAAGACATGCTTGAAAGTTAGGAGAATCAGATATTGATGAGGAGTGGGTGGAGGATAGTAGAAGATATCTGTGTTAAGAAGATGGCCACTAGAAATGCCTTGTGCTTGACTTGATAGGCCAAAGTTAATGAACTTCATTTTGAAGGCAGGTAGATAATCACTACAGGTTTCTGAACAAAATAGTCAAGTGACACGAGTTTTATTACAGAGTGGCACTGTCAAATTTCACAGGCATAAGGTAACAATGAACAGGATGAAGGTACTTGAACCCTTTCTAGTACAAATGTCCACTGATTTAGAAACAAATATATATTAGTCAATATTGACAAATAGGCATTCTTCACCAGCTGTGAGAAATATAAAAAGGCAAAAATGTTAGAATGTCGGGACCTGGCATAATAATTGAATGTTGTTTTTCAGTTATGTTACATAATTTGAAAAATGTGTAATGAGAATCCATTCTCCTCAATGTCTGTTAATGAATGTAAGTGTCCCAAGGTACAGTACCAAATTAAACACTAGCTTGTCTGTGAGCTACAAAAATGGCAATGCTGTTCAACAAACCCTTTCCAAATCTGATCTTTTGTCTTCTATTTTTAATTGTAAATACCTGACTTTTAATTCATACTGTTTACAGAACTTTTTCAATGTTGTGATATTAACATGTATCTCTCTTTTGTTAAAACCATTTCTTTTTTCAAGATCACAGAAAATATTATTCATACATTTTATCTCTTTGACATTAACATTTGTAGGATCAACATATCTAATGAATATTCCATTAAAATTAAACAGACTTTCTTACTTTCAAAGTTACTACAAGAGGTATTTTCCAACTTGCTATGAACAAGTAATACTAGCCAAAGGGTTTGATGCCTTTTTAATTACAAGTAAAAAAGACTAAAGAGAAAACCAAGGAAGTGAGATATTCTAAAACTGGCTCATATGTGTAGCTCTAAATATCTTTGATATAGATCAGGCTTTTAAAAAATCATAATATCAGAAGTTAAAATAACTTTTACTCTTGTTTTTTAATGACTCAAAAACTAATTACATGGTCTTGTTATCTTTGTTTAATATCATCCTCATAATCCATGTGCTAATTCTGCTTTACATTCGAACTAATTGTATAATAAATCCTCATGGTTGGGATCTTCAAAAGACACATCTTATATCAAGATTTAATGAAAAAATGTATTATGATTTTTCTATAGTTCAAAATGTTAAGATATTTTGTCCTATTTATCTTTATTGACTTATTCCCAACATTGACCAGCCATGATTAGCATAAACCTCATCCACAAGAAAATCTATGCCATAGTTAAATCTGTTAGAATTATGGGAAGAGTTGGCTCATCTAAATTAACTATAAATCAGAATATATCAGTCACTAGTATCACTCATTCATTGTTCAGCTGCTCTGCATCTTTGAAGGGTGTGCTTTCTTTTGCCTTATGCTACGTATGAACTCCGTAATCATATATGTTCCTAAGCATAATGAAATGAAATATTTTCTATATGGATAGTCATCACTCCTTATTAAGACATGTGGACATCTCATAGTCATCTAAGTTGTTTTAGTTTACAGTACTTGCCTCTTGCCTTGCTTCTTCATCTTGGCACATGAGACACTTTTTGTTCAGTTGTCTGTTTCTAGCTATAGGCACTACCTTTGATTTATACATTTGTAGCAAGAGACACAGTCATTCTTTAACATACATTAACCTAATATTACAGTGTTTAATATTACAAACATTTGGGCCCAGATTTCCACTAGAATATTCACTTCAAGAGAGAAAGAAAGTCATAAGCTCTCTTGCTTATTGCTGTATCTTCAGCATTTTAGTTGACTTTCATTGACACCACCCCAACAGAAGCAGTGGGTGTATTCCCTTATTTCTTCCCTTTGTGTGTGAAAGTCTAGGTTCCTCAGTCAGCCTCCAGTAATACTTGAGACCTTTATATGACAGCACATCGGAGAGAGTACCGGGGTTCCTCATTATAGCCAGAAGAGTTTCGAAATCTCAGCTCACCACTCAGCCTTTGCTGTAATGGGTGATGGGGAAGCCATATTTTTTTCTGTGGTGTTTGATTGAATTAGAGTGGTCTAAAAGTTCTGTCATTCTGGGTCGCCCAATTCCTAGTTATTTGGTTAGAGAGACAGAGAGTGCATACTTTAGATGGTGATGGTGGGGCATGTGTGTGTGTGTGTGTGTGTGTTTCCTTTTTTGTGTTTTTTGTCTGCATGCATTGGTGCCAACTTCTGCTCTAAGTCTGGGATAGAGGAAGAGAAAAGAGGAAAACAGAGCAAAATCACCACTCTGCTGTTTCCTTGGTCCCAAGGTCCACAGCAAATCTGCCTTCTTATCTCCACTTTATATAACTTTCTTATGTTTGTTTCATATATATAATGTCTTGATTTTAAGTTATACCTACAAGAGGAATAGGAAAAAGTGTGTCTACTCCATCTTCTATACACTTGGGAGCTATAAACAGTACACTTCTAAACAATCTATGATTCTAAGAGCAAATCTCAAGGATAATTTAAAAATATACATTAAGACATGAATAAAGCTACCTGAGTAAACTGATAGGGCAATGAGAGAACTGTCGTCTCCGTGGCCTCTGAGGCTGCCAAGAGCCAAGCAATAGCTAGACTACATATGGGACTTCAACCAAGAGATGTTGTTGCTAATAAGACTATTGAAAGCAGCCTCTGTCAGTCATCGCCAAGATGTGCCCACTGATAGAAGTTCGAGCCAACAGAAAACACCATGGAGAATCACAAATTAAAACATGATGGAAAAAATATAATAACATTTCTTAAAGAAAGTTCCCATTGGGTACTATAGCCACAGTAGGGTAGCTATTATGGATTTTTTTGGAAGGGGTATGCTTTTCACTGAAGAGAAAGAACATACTTTCGGCAGTGCTACAGTCTCAGTGTTAAAGATAACCCTTGGTAGTGTCTAAAGCCCAGTATTTATTCAGTGCACAAACTATACATATTAGAAGTTTAATATACAATTTCTACATAATTTGCACTTTGATCAATAATATATAAAATAAAGTAGACATTATTTATATACCTCTAAAAGAAATTTGATATTAAAATTTAATTTTTTGTTTTATGCATCTTATGCTTTAATTTTGTTTTAAAGTCTGTTTATAAATGCTAAGGTCACTTTGCAATGATTATTATATAATGAGATCTCTTTCTCAACTGATAAGCCTTTAAGCTTTCTTTACTATAGATTCACATACAGCAAAGGAATCCACTATGCTCCAGGTTCTAGAAATGTCCTGAACTGCTTCTGAGGAAAATGGTCTTGCCTGAAGTCACAGGATTGGAACAATCTCTCTAGTCAGCTCTTTACATACTTTCTCTACCAAATCACCCTGTCTGCACTCATAGCTGTTTGGACCAAGAATAGAGGCTGATTAACAAAAATAGGAAATTTGATGGTTCATGACCTCAAAACCAGCAGGAGATAAGGTTTAATTGCTTGAGAATGTTATTTTCTGGCTGATATACTAACAGAAAATTGTCAATATATTAAGCTGCTATTGGATTTCCAGAACGATTGCTGTGTCCTGATGACACTGTTCACTATTAAACTTCTATCTGAACGGGCCTAAACTCCAGGGCTTATGGCCAGGGAAGTGCTATGACTATTTGGATCACTGTAATTTCAGGAAATGAGAAAGAAAAGGTGATGCTTATTTTTCCAGTCTATAGTTTCTTCTATGCAACTGTGCAGATAGGTAAGGCAAAATGGAATTATAATGACATGAATTAGAAACATATTGACCTGTCCAAATCCAGCCATCAAAGCAAGTCATTTATGGTATATCCAGAGTTGTCAAATGTATATATTTGGATTTAGATATTTATGTAAAACTCAAAACCATGCCTTTATTTCCACGTTTTAACTACATCTAGCTCTTGTCTTAGTGTCTCTCCGTGTGCTTTCTCAGTATCATCTCTGTGTGGCCCGCATTGCTCATTATTTCCATATCAAAATTAGGCCTCTACATGTTATATAAATGGCATCACAATGTAGAAGGTGAAGGAGTATCCTGGGTCACCTTGTTTGGCATGGCTTGTATGGAACTTCCTTAAGGCTAACGCTAAAGCTAATTGACTTTATTTTCAAATATATACAAAGCATAACATACTCTTTTTGTAAAGAAGCAGATTTTTACTTTCAATTTTATATTATGGAGAGCAACTGAAATTAAAATGAATGTTTTTTTTTCTCTTGTTGTCTTTGTGCTATTGATTCTGTTTCAGTTTTACACCTGTTTTTCTTCAAAAAGTCATCTACTTGTTTCTGTTATTCTATTTGGATGTTGTATTAGTCCACATTCATGCTGCTGATAAAAACATACCCAAGACTGGGAAGAAAAAGAGGTTTAATTGAACTTACAGTTCCAGATGGCTGGGGAGGCCTCAGAATCATGGTGGGAGGCAAAAGGAAGTTCTTACATTGGAGCAGCAAAGGAAAAATGAGACAGAAGCAAAAGCAGAAACCTCTGATAAACCCATCAAATTTCATGAGACTTAATTCACTCTCAGGAGAATAGCATAGGAAAGACTGGCCCCCATGATTCAACTACCTACCCCTGGGTTTCTCCCACAACACATGGGAATTCTGGAAGATACAATTCAAGTTGAGATTTGGGTGGCGACACAGCCAAACCATATCAGATGTTGACATACTAATACATGTTGTCATTAATTTTCTGCTCTATCGGTGGGATTAAAGAGTTCATACAATGTAAGTAAGAGCAATGTCTATGTTATAAAAGGTAAATATGAGACCACTTACTTAGCTCTTCTTTCCAACCAGACATCCCATCACAAGCTCCTGTAATACGGAAATTCTGGTGATCTTTAAAATGGAGTATTAAAACTCCATTACTTAAGTAACCTAAGGAAAGCGTTTATTTCTTGCACCCCAAAGTTCTTAACCAATGCAATTTTTCACTCCATAAAGATACACTATCCTTTCCTGCGAGAACTTTACTGTTCTTTTTATGAAACTTGTAGACTTGCTGGGAAAGATTCTAGTAGTAAAATTCTTCCTTAAATCTTTAATAATACCAACATTTTACATGTATAAGAATAATGTTTGCCTTTCAAATTTCTAGTACTTAGCTGATACTAGAAATAATTTATGTTGTTTTTAACATTTTCAAAATAATCAGAACATTTCAGATAACCTATGTCTTGACTTCTCAAAATGTTGATTACATAAATATGACTGGATAATACTTTGGGGTATTAACTTATGTTTAATTCTTCTGCCTGTAATTTTTTCTTTTCTTTTCATTCCACTAATATAGTTGGTTACCTCTGTGCTTTAGTGCCTCAAAAGAAGTATGTGGTGAATCTGAATGGAGTAGTAATCTATAAAATGTCCTGTAATTTGTCTTCTAATAATTTTAGTATATTAAAAAGATAGACATCTTAGGTGAAACAGGAAGGAGAAAGGGTTCCCTCAGGCTCAAAAGACATTCTCTTGGCTGTCAAGAGCAGAGAGTTATATATGGTCTGGAGTGATAGGAGCTGAGGTCCTATTTTCTGACAATTTTCTGGTGAAGGCAGTGAGATCCCAGAAAGATACACTCCAAATGACATCTTAGGATGTAGTAACAGAAGCACCAATGATTCTGTCTCATATAGTGTCCTACAGTGTTGGTGCTTCTGTATGAAGCACCAATGAAGCACTGCATGAAGTCAGCAAGTCTCCCAGACCTGATGAACAGGCACAAACAGGTGAATGGAAGATCTTCATGGCCAAGTTGGTAGACTGTTAACTGATGAACAGAGACTGCAACACATGGCCCAATTGTTTTGATGCTTTGTAAGATCCAGAAATCTTGAACATGTTGTCAGGTGGATGACTGGGTAGAAGTTCAAACAATTACTAAGGTCAAATATATTCGTAGGGACATACACTATATAGCAGAAGAGAACTGCTTTAAAAAATCAAGAAATTGCATTTTCCATATACCTTAATTTGTGAACTGAGATTTTTACTTTGTCTGCAAATTTTCAGACACTAGTCACATTCATACCATAAAACATGACTCTATTTGATATTATATTCTTTAACATTTTCAATTATTTAATAATCTTTTAGGAGAATAATAGGAGGTGTTTAAAATAGTATTCATATTTTATCTTGTGTCCAGGTTCACAGGGAGATCACCATTTTAAAGATGACAAATTTATATCTTATTAAAAATAAGAGTATTTGTTACACAGTATATGTTGCTGCAAAGTCTAGGATGTAGACCTAAATCCACTAATTAATTCTATACAAATGAGATATTAAGAAATTTACACTAAAATGCCTAAGAATTTCAAGGAGAATCTTAGATTCTTTACTTGATTTCAAAGTGTCAACAGTTGATGGTCTCCCGTATTTCTTTTCTCTCATGAGACCAAATGCTTCAGAGAAGTGACCTTCTAATGTGGTAATTGAGATCTAACTACTAATTACTAATTGTTATTGCAATTCTTGACCTGATCTCTAGAGCTGGAAATCAAATCCCTGTCTCTGGAGTGTAACTAGATCTAATAGGCAGCCTCTGAGTTGATGCACAGAGAGCATATTAGCAACTGAGTGACTTTCAAGTGCTACCTTAATGAACACTGTTGGATATGTTTTGAAGCTCAAACTAGGTGAATGTACTTTCCTTTTCTCTGACAGTAGTTAAGTATAAAATTTCTCTATTCCTTTATTTAGAGTGAAGAAGCACATTAGTGAAAATAGTATAAGAAAGTTCTCCATTGGTACATTTTTAATAACTCCAAGCTGTTAACAGTTACATTGGCCCTAGGTGTAGGGTGGCACATGTTGTGGTTAACTGATTAGTATGGAGCCTCTTGACATAAGACATTTTTCTGTTACTGGTATCGGCCATGAAAATGTATTTCTAAGCAATTAAGCCTTAACTCCTGCTGGTTTGGAAGCCATGAACCTTCAAATTCCCATTCAAATTATTCGACACCTACCATGGGTAGAAAAAAAAATACAACTTCACTAGTAAAAGCCACAAAGAAATCTATTGATAAGTTTTTAAAATTTCTTTAACATGAGAAAAATGCAAAAATGTTCAGATTGTAAATTAGCCAACTTTACAATGACCTCACACAACTTTAAAATGACCTCACTTTCTTTTTTCATAACTCTAAGGATTTACTTTATGAGGTCTTAGGTTTAACAACATACTTCAAAAAGAATGTGGATGGCAAAATAAATATGTGAAAGGTTACATGTAGGGGAGCAGGGAGAAAGGGCAAAGAAAGCAAGATCATAACTGTGCAGTTTTTGCTTGTTTCTAATTGTTATCTGAAGTAGATATCGACTTGGCAATTCTAGAATTAGAACAACTGGATTCTGGACAAGTAGATATAGTAATTGCCAAGTGATCCCCATTATGTTTATGAACAATTCCGTCTTCCCTCCTTCCCTCTCCCAAAAGTTTCATAAGCCCTTAGGAGACATTTTTGTGGAAGTCTATTTTCTTTTCTCTAAAAGGAATAGAAACCTAGGAAAGTAGTAGAAGATAGGAATGAAGAGTCATCCTCATCAGTAAGAGTTTTGCATAATATTGGGGGATGTTTTGTATGTTTTATTCCAGAGGGTTATCATTTTCAATGCCTTATGAATCAACTTGTTCCCATATCTCATAAGCAGAGTTGCCTCTACAAAGGTAGTGTTATACTTTCAAAACATTTATGATAATGAGAGCTAGACTTCACAACATGTCAGTTAGTGCAAACTGTAGTATGTAACTTTACCAAACTATTTAAAGGGGAAGGCTCTGTTAGTGATTCTCCTTGTGTTTTGTACGTACTATACTTCTTAATAGTAGTTTATTATTTTTGTTCCATATGTCAACTCAAAAAGTTTCCTTTGTTAAAGGAAGTTAAATCTATCATTATAATGCAAAGCTTTACATAGATCGGTGACGTCTTTTTTTTTTTAAGCCTCTGAAGTGTATTACTAGGCAATCTAGGCATTCTGTTAAATATTGTCTCACCTCGTTTTAACTTTGGATTTTTAATTGTTAGGTTTTTGTTCTAACAAGAATTAGATGTTATTTTTTGAGCTTTTCTGATGGAAGTTACTACATGCATGCTACCAAATTATCTTGAGAACTTTGTGGGATTTAAATGGGTCAGTCTTTCTAGGGTAAGAAAGGAGAATGAGCCAAGTAGAAGATCTATGATCAAATGAACTACAACATTGGAATTACATCTGGAGAAGTAAATTTCTATTTCAAGTGTATATTTTCAGTTTACTAACAGGAATTATATTATTACATGAGCATGAAGACAGTCCTCACTAGTGAGTTAATTGATTGTTATTAGGGTTCATCATAGCAGATTCAGACAGCGGCCAAGATTTGTCATCTGTTGCCATTTTTCTTGTTGCTTTAATCCATGCTCTTTTATATGTTTTATAAAAATGTTTATTAAAACAAACCAAAGGTCCTTTGTAGAATGTAATATACAAAAGAAAGGAGTATTTTTCTCCAGGATGTTAGAGTCTCCTCAGGGAGATTAAGAAGGTTTACTAAATTTTAAGTAACAGCCCACCAAATGGAAAATTTAAGTGCCAAATGAGTGGTAAGAATGGTGAAGACTTAAAAGAAGATGAATTAACTTACAGATCAGTTGTTGGAGTGACGCTTCACCAGGAAAATGGGATCTGAGCTGTGCGTTGAATGATAGATATAATTGCCCCAGAGAATGATTAAGTCTAAGGATGTAGGTGGATGTGGTAAAGAACACAGAAATTATTTGAGATACATTTTTTAATTCTAGTAATAAATGAATAGTTCACTGAACCCTGATTGTGACAGGAACTGCAAATCAGTCTAAAGCATTTGACTTTTCTTCTAAACAAAGGAGAATATTTAATTATTTTGAGCTTGGTCAAATATTGTGCCTTACAAGATTAATGTTCCAAAGGACACATATGAAGGCAAGACTATGGTAGTAGGAAAGTCTATGAAAGTATTCTAGATACAACGTAATGAGGCTCTGAACTAGAACACTGGCAGGGAGAATAGAAAAGATGAGATATTTAAAAGATGACTTATCTGAGAAAAGTCTACAATACTTAGTAATTGATTTTATAGAAGAGTTAGAGAAACTAGCCAGCATGATTTTAAATTTATGATTTTTTGCAACTGAGGGAAAATTAATGCCTTTAGAGATGTAGAGGCCAGGCGTAGTGGCTCACACTTGTAATCCCAGCATTTTGGGAGGCTGAGGCAGGCGAACCGCTTGAGCTCATGAGTTCGCGACCAGCCTGGGCCACATGGTGAAACCCCATCTCTACAAAAAATACAGAAATTAACGTAACCTGGTAGTGCATGCCTGTAGTTCCAGCTACTAGGGAGGCTAAAGTAGGAAAATGACTTGAGCCGGGGAGGTGGAGGTTGCAGTGAGCAGAGATGGTGCTGCTGCACTCCAGCCTGGACGATAGAGTCAGAACTTGTCGAAAAAAAAAAAAAGAAAGAAAAGAAAATAAAAGAAAGAAGAAGGAAAGAAAGAAAGAAGAGAAAAGAAGAAAAGAAAAAAACCTTCTTTATTAAATGTGCTTTGGCTCCAGCACACTTTAGAAAGATATAAAACCATCAGTCATTGGGTACGCTGTTTAAAACAGCATACTAGTTTAAGAAAAATATCAAGTTAATGCTCCTGTAGGTAGTAGGTGTATGTCAAACCTATTGACAAATATTTCTATTTTGTTACAGGAGGAACATTAGCCCTATTCACTTGTGTGTCACCCAATGTGATAGCAAACAATGCTCCATTTGCTTCTCAAATTATGAAAAAGTCATTTGCACTCTCTGTCTCTCCATAGATATTTTGAATTAGTTTGGAACCATTATTTTTAGTTGCTTGGAAGTATACATGCAGGAAAAGAAAGTTTTATGTTAGTGAGACTTTTTTTAACGTGTTTTATTATGTTTCTTTTAGAAAGCAATATACCACCATCATTACTATAACAATAAAAACAGTAAAGTACAAATAGAAACCCTTTTATTCTATGAAGGTCATCATGAAGTTGCATTTGAAATCTCAGAGAGAAGTAATATATGAGAAAATTTTTACAACTTCTTTCTGTAGGTCACATTTCTTTTAGAAATGATGACAATATTACAAAGTGTCACATAGAAATAGCTTTGGAAAAAATTGAGCACAACAAAAAATGTTACACAAGTGATTTTGTATACCTTTCCCAGTTTTGCCCAGTTTTTATACATTCCTTGGAAGTACCTTATGGCCTCTATCATTCTTGACCCTCTTTGGAAAATTTTAAGCAAAAGATTGGGCTAAGTAGTAGAGGAGGTATGACCTAGATATACCTGACCCAAGTATCTAAAACTCTCTCAGGTTAAGTTTGTGAAAATAAGTAATAGTCTAGTTTTTAAAATGGCTTTAGTCATAAAAATTATGTGATTGGTAAAGCAGCAATTTCGTTCAATTTTAAAAATCTAAGACAAACATATATGTTATTTCAGAGTTGATGTCTTTTCAAAGTTCTACTATAACCTAGGTTTTATATTTATAGAGGGAGACAATAGTTTACTATGTACTAAATAGTTTCCCAGAATAAATAAATAAATAAAAACTCTCTGTTAGACTGTATGACATGAAATGAACATATACCCAATCACTCAATCATGGTTCTGGAAAGAAATAGAAAAAAAAGAGAAGAAAACAGGACAAGAATTTCCAATATTCATTACTATAATCATTCCATATAAACATTTCATTAAGAAGAGTCAACTCTGATACTCAATCTGAAACATAAAATATTTTGTTATAAAATTTATTATGTCTTGCTCTTTATATTTACGTACGATGCTGAGAAGTTTCTGAGCTTCCTGGAATTTCTCTGAAGAATATTAAATATTACAGTAAAATTTCAAGTTGCTAAAATGTCTGATAATAAAGCAAGTTTGAATTTCAAAGGTACCAGCCTAAACCATTTGAAAATTTCAATTTTGTTCATAATGCTTTGTTTTTAAGGGTCCTGTACACACTCTCTCTTTCCATGAATATTTAAATTTCCTTTCTTTTCTAAATAGCCTGAATAATCAAATTTCCCTAATAGGCTTTAGTGAGAAATAGCTAATGAAATCAGACAGTACACTGCTATGCAACTGCTTAAGAGAAACATTTTTCTTATTAAAACATCTATATTGAATTCTCTTTAATGTTTAAGAATTCTTGCCTCATTCTGTCAAACTACTCCACACTATTCTCATTATTTCTCAGAGCAACCCTGTGAGATTTTAAAGTGGCAACCATTACAATTTTATTTCGTTAATGGGAGAAACTGAGGCAAAGAGAGTATAAGGGCATCACACAGCATGCTGGTGGCAGGCCTGGGAACAAAACCAGTATCTTTAAAAATTTTCCTGCCAAAATTGTACTCTAAAAAACTGAAGAAATTTATTTGTTTCCAAAAAAAGGGGAGTGGAGGGGAGACAAAAAAAAATCATGCAGTAGTAGAGTATCACAACTGCTAGATATTATTTTGCCTAATTAGTTTTTCTGGAAAATATCTATGAGGTTTATTCATTGCTAATAATACATTTATCATTTCACAGCTTTGTAGAAAGTTCAGGTGCTTAGATGTAGAACAGCTGTATAACAATAGATGAGAGCAAAGCAAATATAGAATGAATACATTACCTTGAGCTACTTAATCTTTATGCCTCAATCTTTAAAGTATCACTTTATATAGTAATTGCATTATTTTCCCCAACTCCTCTCAAATTCACACACACACATCCCTAATGACTTTGCTTAAAAAATATAGTAGTTGTCAACAATGAAGAGTTTTAAAATAAAGCCATCAATTTTGCTTATTATTTATGGACAAGCAGAAAGATGTCTTTGCAAACTGATTAGCATATAGCAATGAATAAGCTTAATATAATTTCTATTTAAGTGAAAAATAAAATGTCCGAAGTGTACAGTTTTGGTTTAATGGTATATGTGACAATATTTCCAAAGATTGATCTTTAGTAAAGATAAGTTAATAAAGCATTACTAGCTGCTCACTTAATACAAGTTGCCTTGCCCTGCTGGGCATTAATAACATATGGATGATAAAAGAGTTCCTTTCTTCAGAGAGTAATTGCCTATATTTCTCATATTTTCCAGAGCCGAAAGCCAAAAATCCTCGTAATTGATAAGCATATGGACTGCAGTAGCATATTGTAGAAACTCTCCAGCAATAAACATACACAATACTTTTCAATTTCACTCTACTTCTTTATTTATGCAAAACTAAACATTGTTTCTTCAAAACACCCTGGTTTCATTTCCTCCTCTCTGAAAAGCAGTTACACTTTGATCAGCATCACTGAACCGTTTTTACTCCCTCACTCTTATTATTTTGCTATGAGACTCTTTTTTGGCATATCAAATAATTACTTATGAGCTTACTATTTTAATTTTTATCAAATATTCTATTATGTATGAAAATTGAAATATGATTGAATACATTATTTTTAGTTGAACTTTTAATATTTTTTATACAAATGGTAGTTGCATTTTGTGAGTAATGGTATCATCAGATACGAATTCTTATTGAGATTTCACATTCACTTTTAATTATTTTTGTTTACTTGTTTAACAATTAGAACTAATTTACACTTACATAATTCAGGTTATGAGAAAATTCAACATATAAATTAGAATTTAATTTATACTTTCATGAAGTTTTCTTTCTTACTTAATAGCAAAAACTTGTTTCCATAACCTTGTCTGTGATATTGTAAAGATTGTTCAAGCATCAGACAGGTGGTTATCCTCAATTACTTTCAGAGTCACTTTCAACCCTGATATTCTCTGATATCATGATGCTATATATAGAAGAATAATACAGGCACCTTTTATATATCCTCCTAGATATTTTATGAAACTAATATTACTCAAACTAGAACTCCTTGGAATACCTAAAATTTTATCAAATATTATTTCCAAAAAGTTATTTTGAGATTTAACAAAAACCATAATATATCATATGCACAATCATTGTTAAACAGAGAGAATACCATAGGCACTGAACAATTCTGGGAAACCTCAGGCTGTGCATGTTTACACTGATTTCTTTGATCAGTCACCCTTAATACATTAAACATCACTGCCCCAAACAAAATATCCGTAGCTTTCTGATATCCAGGGTTTAGTTTCTTGCTTGCTGCAGGCAAACAAGCTTTCAGCAAAGAAGCTAAGTTAGCTTCTTTGACTAGTGATTTCCATCTTTTTTCCTAAGTTTTTATTTCCATTGTTTTGAAATGATGTGTAAATAGCTGATCTAAATCTTTATTCCTCTGACCCTTTTTCATGTCACAGTGATTTTTTTTATTGTGGTTAAAAAACACACAGCATGAGAACTACCCTCTTAGCACATTTTTAAGTATATAATAGAATCTTGTCAACTATAAGCACCATATTGTATTGTAGATCTCTAGAACTGTTTTTATTTTGCATGAATGAGACTTCATGCCCATTAAACTGCATCTCTTCCTTTTCACTTCCCCACTATTGGTTTCATTTTTATGTCCTCTTCTTTGGTTTTTTCTTATACCTTCATTTCCTGTTAGGTCTGAAGACTTTGGATGCTTATATACCAAATATCCTGGAAACTTCTGGAGGGTCCACCTCAGTGGGCAGGCTGGATGGAGTTTCTCTAGGGACCTCATCCCACCTGGCTGTCTCATTCACCTCTCTAAAGAAGTACATCTAACTACCGTTAGCATAAGGATAAGGACGAAGACCAATCTTAACTGCTTCCTGTTGACAGGGGGTGTTGTTTTGGTAAAACACCAGTCATAGCTCTTTGTTTGTTTAACATAATTAAGAAAATACAGTGTTATCATTTATTGTAAGATCCTTAGATATTAATGCACAACATCTTCTCATGTAGTAGGTACTTCCTTTACCCTCCAAACCCCATCCCTGCAATTGCCTCATTATTCTATGAAGGATTTGTCAAGCGCTGTTTCTCTTGGATATTATTATGAAGTTCAAGGTTAATATGTGAGAACAAAAACCAGAAGAGATGAAAATCTATGATTTGCAACTGAAAAGAACAAGTAGAAAACATAGATTTAGAAACAGCAGAGAAATGGGCCAGGAATACCAAAAGTGGACTTAGTAAACAATAGAGTTTTCGAGATTTTTCGAGAGAGTCTTATGACGGGAGTTGAAAATATTTTGTAATCAACGCATCTATGAATTTTGGAAGAGAGACAAAAATAAAAATTCCAATTGCTTTCATTTAGTTTTGGTTGATAGACTATTGTCTAATGACTTTGAATAGGTATCTAAATTTGGAGAGCAATTATTTGGGATTTAACAAATAAGATAATTACTATACATCATATATGTTTAAATGAAGCAAAAATGTACTTTCACAATGACCACCAAACTGCTAGTAAGCAGAAGGAAAGTTGATTTTTAAAAACAGCCATTATGTTTCTTGGAATATGACAGCATTATCAGAGGAAATTTTAGAAACTTCTTTGAATTTTACTTTTGGAGGACCAAGAGATAATAAAAAATGGATGCTTCAAAAAGGACAAAACTTAGGAAACTCACTATATTAGGAAAACTGAATACAACCTCTCACAAAATTACAAAATCAACGTTAGTTTTTAAGCTATCCTCAATAGACTCTCACTGTCACAGAAGGTAGATACTACAGGATGTGTTGCATGACTTTTCCGTAGTTCAGCTAAAGACAGGGTTCTTGTCCGTCCCATGGCCATGAAAATTTAGGCTTGCAGACGGTTGTAGAGGGTGAATAAATCAGGATTTTATTGGGTGAAAAAGAAAAAATGGGGGAAACAGGGAATCTTTGCAAGGCTAGAGTTGCCATGCTGGAGTGCTTCCCACAGCTTGAATCCCAGGTTCCACACAGGAAGAGGAGGGACCAGGCTCCTCCCTGATGCAAATGTCGTGGAACCTTCAGGAATCTCCACATCAGTGGGCAGTCTGGATGGAGTTTCTCCAGGGACCCCATCCCACCTGGCTGTCTCATTCCCTGCTCTACTTGTAACTGCCATTAGCATAAGGATAAGGATGAAGACCAATCTTAACTGCTTCCTGGTGACGGGGGTGTTGTTTTGGTAAAACAGTAGTCAGAGCTCTTTCAGAGGCCAATCTAAGGGTTCCCAGCAGACGGGGCTGTTGTCAAAGGCTCCGGTTGCATGACTGTTTGGGATCTGATGACCTGTAGACAAGAACAGACAGGGGATTATTAGGACACAAAATGAAACAAGGGGAGGGGTAAGGACAGCTCAAAATTTCTGAATCCTTTTACCAGTTTGCACTGGGAGAGGGAGGCCTAAAGCCCAGCTGGTTAAAAAAACTTTACCTTTTTGCTGGCTTTTCATGCCTCTGGGTTCCTTTCCCCTGAGCCCTATTCTAAGCCAACCAGTTTAAGATTTGGGAACTTAACTCTTTCCAGTTTGGAGGATGCATCTGAGGGGAGTGTCCCATAGCACTGAGTCACGATTACCTATTAGTGAAGAGAGAAAAGAGAAGGAGAAAGGAATAAAAACAAGGCATTTTTTCAAAGGTTCAGGATGCATTCAAAAGGGGTACAGACTGAAGATGAATGGCTACCCATCTAGGAAGAGGGGAGCAGGCATCTCTGGTTTCCTTCTCTTCCTAGCAGATACCTAGGGTTAAGTGAGGGGGAGAGAGAAGGGCGTCCTCTTTTTGTCCTTGCCTCCCAAGTTCCGGCAACCTTGGCAGGTGCTGCCATGGGTGTCAAAGTGACTTGCACCCATGAAGCGGGGGTGAGGGGGAGGGCTAGAGAATAGGAATTACCTGCTCTCACTTGTGTCTTTTTCCCACATACTGTCTGTCAGTAGCCTTAGAGTTCCATATACCTCATTTACGCCATCAATATTAATGTGGCCTTTATTCATGAAATGAGGCTTGGGGTTGGCTTCATCTGCAGGAATTAGCTATGTTCACCTGCCTGTGGCTTTGACCTGAAGCTTGGAATTGAGTTTGGGACAAAAATGTGTCTTGAGGAGTTACATGGACTCCTTATTAAAAGCCAAATGCTATAGTGAAACTGTGGAACTAAGTCCTCCTCCAACAAGAAAGAAGAAAGAATGTCTTGTGACACATCTAGATACCTGTTAGCTACAGTTATGCTTGCTAGGATTTGGGTGCGTGGTGCTTGGCTTTGGTTGGTTCCGTTGGTTTTACTTTCTCAAAAAGGAAACCTTTGGGTGATGGGTACTATTTATTCCCTATTTATTTTATCACTTGGCAGAATTTGCAGGATAATTGCTCAGAATTGGAATATTGATCCAGATTTCTACATTACCCATCCCTTTTGTTCTTTCTGAGCTGCAGCCAGTGATTGCTGGTTGGTTCACAGGGAACAAGCAGGGTTAGTCTAAAATGTGGGTGAAAACTTAAAAACAACTAGTGAGTTTAGGATTTAATGACAAATATATAAGTTTTGAAACATAATTTCTCTCTCTCCAGTCCTCATGTTTGTTAAAAAATAATCATAGGACTGAGTGGTTTGCAAAATAGACTTTAGTTTTATGCTTGGCCTGATTATTTGCATAAAGTGCAGCAAGAATGATTATTTCTACATAGGCCCTTTGGATTGGCTTTGATGGAATTCTGTTCCACGAGGAATCTCAGATAAGACCTTTTAAAGCTGAGTCCAGCCATGGGCTAGTATCCTCAAACACCTATGAGTTGGGTGATCCTCTCCTCTGAAGGTCCCAAGAAAAACTTGGAGGTCCTAGACCTGTTAGAAAGTGACATTCTTTACTGAATACAGGTCAAGAACCCTCTACAGGGACCGCGTAGGCAAGCCCTCACTGGGCTTTTATTGGCTTTGCAAGTTAAGATTGACTCCTTAAAGGGGAGTATACTCTTCCAGTCAAAGCCTTGATAAAATTACCAGATTCTCCAATTGTGTCCTGTAGCAAAGAAAAAATGGAGTATTCTTGCACTGATATAAACAATTATATTGCCATAAGTTAAGAATAGTCACAGTTTCTAAATTTTAGAGGAACCAGGCAGAGAAAAACAAACATGCTCCAAATTTTGATCCCAAGAGTATACCTTACTTAATTATTAAAGGCCATAAATAGTTTAAGTTAATAGTTTAAAATAGTTTCCTTGACTCTTAGAAACAAAAAAAAGGATCAGCAATATTCCAAGCAAAGGTTAAAAAGATTGCTTCTGTTTTGTGAGTTCAGTCCATTTACTTAGCTCTTGTTTTGCTTGATATTTATGAACATTTTAGCTCTTCATGAGTCCTGTACATTTTCCTTCAATGTCACAATCTCCAAAGTTACCAGAAGACTGTATTTGAGGGCATCTGTTCAAGTCCTACAGCTTATTGTTGTAGTGAACCGAGCGTAGAAAGTTAACACCAACACAAAAGTAGGCCAAAATGCAGGGTCTTTATTGCCGGCGACCACATCTCTCTAACCTGTGGCCCCGGAGGGAGGGTGTCAATACCTTTTATACCTTTCTCCCCGGTAAGGGCATGTGGCGGAGGTGGGTGTGAAGGGATTTAGACATTTAGGGGGTCCTGTAAATCATCTCCCGGGCAGAGAGGAGAGTGCCGGTCTCTGGACATTCCAAGGGCCAGGTGCCACATTGTGGATATATTGTCACTTCGATTGTTATTTAAGTGG